>WWET01000803.1:112801-125877 GCA_011038615.1 Limnodynastes dumerilii | reverse complement strand
TATGCTCCATAACCAGTGGTAACCCAAAACCTAATACATTCCACGAGGACGTGCCCTCTGGCTAGTGTAATAAGTGATAGTTCACATCTGCACAGGGAACTAATATGTGGCCAGTCTGTGTTAAGTATTTCCTTTTATTTCTGGAAAAACAGATTGCTTAATATATTTATAAAATAGCTTAAAAGTACTTTTAAAACTAAGGGCTCTATTTACTAACTTCATTTTCATGTGTTAATGGCCACATTCTTCATATTTACAAACTATGGGATGCCATGGAAAACGGCAGTTCATTATGTTTACTAAATGCCGGAGAAAAATTTTACCCTCCGCTCCCGGTGTAAAAATAACGCCATCTCAGGATTGTGTTATTGGAATAATTCCAGCAATCTCCACATACCCCCCCCCTCACCCTAATATCTATTATTACATGGGGAGACCCCTTGAATACACATATAAATGTACAGGCATGAACACACTGCGCAGTGGTTTTCATGTTGGGACTTTAAATCTTCAGATTTCCAAGAAAGAGCCACTGTGCATGTGCAGGGCTTCATTTACGCTTCATACAGACACAAGGATACTACAATGTCTGTGATAACCTTGCAGATCATCAGGAGACCTCGCCAGAGAGATGAGTATTTTTAAATGAAGTGCACAAACTTTCCATACTCACTGCGAGGAGAAAGAGCCTGGAATAGGTAAGTTCATCATTCTTTGTAAATAGAGTCCTAAGTGTTTCTAGTTACAAATAATTTTAGCCAGCAACACCCCTCAATTAGAGTTGTGAGATGCCCCGTTCCAGACAAAATTCTCCTACATTATTGAATTTTAAATTTGTTGAACCTAATTGTGTATGTGCGGCAGCCACAAAATAAGCCAATCAAGTGTAATTTATATAAGCTGAATTTAAAATTGCTATGGTAAAAGAAACCTTACAGAAACCTTTTTTTAGAGTATAAAACACACGCTTACAATATAACTTAATAAATCAAATTTCACTCTTAATCTATGTCTTCATAATATCATTTAATATCATTTCAGGCACAAAAGGGATGGAGTAAGACAGAAATTAGGAGCAGGCAGGGAAGATGAAGCCATGCACTTTCTCCTAGGGAACAATGAAGAAATCAGGGAACAGAGTTTCATTTACTGCCAGGGTAAAATGTGTTGCTGGCATTTATGGCACCTAAGAAGTTAAAAGACTCCCATAGGAAAGTGCTGCTACATTGACAGCTGTAGGCTGCAACACCAGAGGCTTGTTATTGGCTGATGGTGATGTCATGATTTATAGATATTCAACTCGCTGCAAAAGAAAACTGCACTGCAGCAGGGAATGTAGGACAATAAGACGACACAACGTTTTTTGGTATAATGACCTATTTTTTAGCTTCATAGCAATTAGTCCCTTATTCTTAGACTTCCCGCACGCGTCTCGCCTCAGCATAATTATGTATCTCTATCCTATCACAATATGTTGCTGATGTTGCATGTAGCGATTATACTTCCTGTGGAGCATATGATCTAACAGCGGTATTGTCTATTGAAGAGAGAGGTGAATTCTGCTGTTACACAATGTTTTCTGTGGAATGGCTTTCAATACATTCCTCTACATACATGACAGAACCAGAATTGGAATAACTAGAATAGGTATAAGCTGTTCAATATTAGTCTGCAATAAGCAAAAAATCAGACAGTATTTGCCCTGCTTGCAGAAAATATTATTCATTTGCACCTGCAAAATAGTTTGTCCTGGTGCAGATTTGCACCTTTCTGTGCAGTTATTCTTAACTATTATTATTATTTTTTTTATAAATTTACCTTTACAACTTGTATTTTCAATTCAACATCTTCTCAATATGCATCCAGGCCCTGATTCAGAGATTGAAAATAAGAACTTAAAGTTACACCTGGGCTAAACCATGTTGATTTCAGGGGAGTCAAATTTCATTTGTTGCAACAGTATTATAGTGGTGAGGTGATGTTTCCCAGCTCAAGTCTAATTAGCAGTTTAAAAGTGAAGCTGATCAGGTATCTGTGTGCAATAAGTAAAAGCAAAGCATTCTCCCTGCATGCATAGAATAAAATTAACTTGACTACACCTGAAATCAATATGGTTTTGCCCAGGTGTAACTTTAAGTTTTTATTTTCAGCCTCTGAATCAGGCCCTTTGACAATAGCAACCAATCAGATTCTAGCTGACATTTTCTAGCATGTTATAAAAAAGTAAGAGCTAAAATCTCATTGGTTGCTTTATGCAACACCTCCACTTTTCTTTTTCCCCAGTTTAGTATATCTAGGCTTCTATATCAGCACTAATGTGTGTATTTTATGTGCATGGAAGATTTCTAAATTCATTTGCAAACCTCGTTTTAAAAAATGGTTTGTCCAAATTCGTTACTTTGCTTTAGCTCCTAAATCTGAATTAGAGATCTACAACTGCTATGTTTACTGGTCGAAAAACAGGAACAGGAAATAGGGATTATTGATCCTTACCGCACACATACTACATATAAAAGCATTCACTGCAAGGCAAATGGATACTATGAATGCAATGCCATAATGTAGGGTTGCCGACTCTCCCGGAATGTCCGGGACCCCCTGAAATTCGGTCAGTTATCCCGGTATCCCGGGAGAGCCTGCAAATCTCCTGCAAGTGACTTGAGGCCCGTGGTTTCACCAAACTGCACCTATTCCCTGACGCTGTGCATCTGTTGTAATAATCCACATTACTGGTTTACAAATATTTTATATTATTTGTGCTATGTGACTATCCAACTTTATAATATAATTAATATTCAATATTATTTAATATATTGAAACATGTAGAACTTCATCTCAATCAAGAAAATATATATTAAAAAGTAGAGGTCATTTGTTGGAATGCCTTGCGAGTAAGGGAAGTATCCACCCCTTGCCCAAAAAGAAGTATGGATCCAATGCCAAATCCCTTCCACACTGCAGAGTTGTAAGTCTGGATCCAGTCCCTTGTAACATTCAGACATGGCAAAACGGAACAGAACCGGTTCCGTTCAGCCCCTGACCACCCAATCAGATTACAATTTTTTGGTTAGCTGGAATTTAGGAACTATGCCCAAAAATAGGGTACCTGAGACGGTAATATAACGCCCTGTCCTGCTGCACAGGAAACATGTCTGAGACAAACAATTGTTTCCATTAGCATATTAGAAGCAATTGAAAAACTGTCTTCTCCATTTTATCACATCACAAGTCAATATGTAATGAGTTTGCTGAATGCATTACTATAATGCACTACTTGCACATATCAGTGCTCGTGTTCCAAATGCTTTTACCCTGTAATTTACTGCTTCATAACCAGATCATTTTTGTTTCAGAATGTGACAGACAGACAATTGCACTTTAAAAGAACCAAACTCAACAGAATTCCAGAAATAATAATTATTCCATGTAAAATAACAATATTCTAAGGAATACATCTGAAGATATTTAACATTTGTAACTGTGTTTTCTTTTCATTGATGCAGTTATAGGGAAAATACATTAATAAAGGATTGCTAATATTGTATTTCTTTAAAACTGATCTTGTTTTCTAAATAAGAAAAGTTTCAATGGATTCCTAAGAAGGTTACAGGGTTTAAAAGCTAAAATCATAACCTCATATCGACAAAGGCATTACTGCAGCCACAGAGACAGACAGGATAAATGATCTCTTATGTTCAGCCCTCAAGCACCGAAATTCCTTTGAGGAATAACCAGAGTTACAGCCCATGGTTTTCAGCTTCTTAGCTGACTTCCGAGTGCCATAGGGCTGCCTTAACTTTAGGTTCATAGCTGTGTTCGGAAGTGGCAAAATTAGGGCCTGATCTAAACCATAGGGAGATTAAACCCTCTGGATGTGTTTGTCAGTGGTACAGCTCCTTGTAGAGTGGTGAGGGAGGAGCTGGTGTCTCTCTGAAATGTCTCTGTAAAAGCTGATGCTCCCTGGAAGCAGTCCTTCTTATTCTGGGGTTTGCCCACAATCCCTATGGTGTTGGATTGCTCAGATGGAGCATTGTCGTTGTGTAGTTCCTGAATGGCAGAAAGCTTTAGCAAGTTAGTAGTGCTTAGGCCATGCCAAAGTGGCACCTGGTGGTGATTCAACTGAGTAATGAGTATGTGCGCAATTTGAGTCTTGTCAGTGCGGACAGATTCTGTGGCTTATTCCTGTCATCATTGGGTGGAGCACTGAGGCTGTTTGTTGTCATTGTTATTATTTCTTCCATATTTACTGCTTTACTTGCTAAGCAGTTCTGTGGCCCCATCAAATTTAAATTAAATTAACTAACAGAATAAAGACTATTTTCCCCTCTTAATTAGTTCAATAAAACCTAAATATTTGTAGACCTTACCACTTGTGCTGTGTTAGGTTTCTTTGTGTGAGTGAGGGCAAAAGGGGTCTGCACATATTGCAAAGACATCAGCCATGGGAAGTTTATATTGGAGTAACCACGCCCAGAATTCCCATTTAAATGCCTCCCTCTAGCCACTCTTCTAAGCTTCGTTCTGGAGTTAATTGGGCATGCCCCTTCATTCTTAAGTCACTATGGGCCAGATTCAGACCTACGCGCGCTTAAGGGGTACGGAGGGACCCATGTACGTACTTAAGCCATGCGTCGGTCTGGAAATGGGTCTAGGTTCATAATGGTGATTCAGAGCCATCTCGTTCTTAAGTCCTACTTAGCTTGCATAAATATAGTTTGTCCCTTCTTAAATTTACGCACGTATAAAGTCATTCTTAACTGTGCATCAGATCCAATGTCTCATTATTTCCACCAGTTTTCATGTTTTACAGAACATTACAGAACTTCCCCATGGAACAGTGAAAACCTCCAGCTAGTATTGACACCACAACATTATAGGGTCTGGAGTCCTTTAGAGAACCCTAGCAAGAGAATATGGACTAGGCTTAAAGTATCTACCAGGTTACAGTCCCTGTAGTTGGATACCGGCTTGGAAGCAGTAAAGGATGTTCGGGCCAGTGTCCGCAGCAGCTATCCAGGAGCCGCAGTGAAGGAAAATTCAGGAGGTTATCAGGAACAAAGCCAGATCCGCAACAGAAATCAACAGAGAATAATCAGGAAGCAGACATGAGGATGGACTGGAACAAGCTTCAGAATAACAGATACTACCACACAATGCAGGCATGCTGAAGGCAACTATTATCTTTCGCACCTGGAGATTGACTGAGTCTGGTGGGATGTGTGATGTATGAAGTATGTGACCAGAATGTGTATCTGCTCTCATGAAAGGGTATGAGGAAATGGGCTGACTCTCCAAAGGTTACCTTGCCACATAGAATCTAGGGGTAGATTTATTAAATATCTCTCATAGCAATCAATCCAAAACATTCCCAAAAATGATAGCAAAAATATGATTGGTTGCTATAGATATTTCAGATATTTCAGAGAGACTAGTTCACAGACTGGCTAAGTGGGATCAGTATGTGACACTAGTTAGAGCAGACTTGCCAACTCTTCCAGAATGTCCAGAAGTCTCCCAGGACACGGGACATTGCTCCCACATTTGGCCACAGTTGGGATCAGTGCCAGAATACTATTATACTGCCCCATATTTAGTAATGTGATGGGTCACGGGGTGAAGCTTGATGATGTGATTTAATGCAAATCACTACCACAAATCTCCTGCCTATCAATGCTGTGACCCATAGCATTGCAAAGGGTCTGATGACATAAATTGCATACTGTCTGCTTTTTCTCCCCTTCTAGATCTCCAGAAAGGAAAACACAATTAGGGACTAACACTAAGCACAAAAAGGTTACAGATTAAACCTGCACAGATAAATGCTAATGATTCTGATGCATATGAGAAAATGTCCATACAATCCATTAACCAGGCACATGCAGCACTTTATAAAGTAGTTGTTTTCAGGTTCCTTGGTTTATATGGCACACATCACATGGCATGACAATATTCCAACCATGGCATGACCACACCCAATTTTATATTGCAAAATGATGACATCCAAAAATTTGCAAGAGGTTATTTTAAGAGATTTTCTACAAATCTGTAATAAATGATTAATACTTTAAATTCCTGAGATCAATTAAAGAATATGTTTTTAGAATCGTTTCTTAAAACTGTTAGTAAAAAAAAAAAGAAAAAAAGGAATACTTTGCTTTGGCAATAGCTAGTTTACACTTTATTCTCAACCTTCCTCTTGGCTTTTCACAGCTCTTCAATACATGAATAATAAGTGAAACAAATGCAGAATAATTTGACTGAACCCAGACTTTCACAACTCCTGCATCCACTCATGTCATATCCAAACACCTTGAGAATACATTTACTGCTTGTCTTGTGTATCACATACAAAGCAGGAAGCTACAAAGGAGAATATGACTCATAGAGATGATGGAATCAGTATTCATGACAAAGAAACCAAATGAAGTTAGTAAGAAGGACAAAGTGCAAACAGGATTGGAAAAAGCATGAACTAAGAAGCACAGTTGATTTATACATGATTTATAAGTCACCTGTTCCATTTATACTGTGCATGCACGGTACTGCCATTATGCATGTAAGTCCTGGACGTACGGAACAGAACTTTTGTATGTGGGGCGTTCCAGACCTCCGTGCGTAGTACATACACATGGACCCTAGTTAAATCCTATGGAAAGGGCTGTGAGTGTGGCAATGCCCTTTCCATTTGCTTACAGAACTTAGGAGTGGGCGGATGTTTGGAGCCCCTCTGTAAATCTGCAATATGCTTCTAGTTCAGGATCCAGCCCATGGTGTATTTCATAGATAGTTCATAGTTCTCACGTCACCAACAACAAATAACCACATGGTCATGATCAGCTGATCACTGATTAAACTCTTATCCCTTTAACAAGCAAACTAAAAATAAACATAAGTTTCACAACTTCAAATTTGGAAAAGGACCTGTACTGGTAAATAGCTTTTGTAGTCATTTTAAGCATACTTACAAAGTCTCTCAAACTCCTAAAGTTCAATGAGTAGTTGTTGTTGTTAATATTATTATTATTATTATTATTATCTGTAATAACAATAACAACATTTATTTTGAAGGTGCCACAAAGGGTCAGCAGCACCCTGTAAGTAATGTACAAGCATAGACATAACATGAATATTGAGTAAACATTAGCATGGCATTTAGTAAGGTCCAAGGGCCGGATCCTAAACTAAGTACGATAGAGGACTTACGCAAATTGCGCATGCCAGATGTTCCCTTTGCGTATGTACTAATACACGTATAGAAGTTACCAATGTTAGTACTTATGGGGAAGGGGCAGACTCTTCACTTATGATGGCTCTATCCTCGCCATTTAAATGAAGGTTTCGGAGCAGGGGAAGTCCCGTTATGACTAGTTAGAATAGTTAAGGTAGGAATTTCCTACCGAGAGCGGGGAGTGCAAGGGGCGTGTACTCCCTGCTACAGCTGCGTAACTACGGACCCCCGCATGCATGTAAAGCATGCGGGGGTCTGGGTCTACCCCCAAGTGATGACACAAAGTTGACAGCAAGAAAAATATACAAAACAATTTAAGTATCAATGCAGAGGCAGATGTGAGACTATAAAAGGTGGAGGACACGAGAAAAGAGCACCTGATCAGTAGAGCTCCCAATCTGTAAGGCAAGGGGAGACTAATACCCTTTTCACACCGAGCTATGGGCCCGGGAATAACACTGGTCGGGTGTCGGGTGTCATGAGAAAGGAGTATAACAGAAAACAAGTGGTGCGGGTAAGGATGAGAAGCCTAGGGAACTGGAATGAGGGAAGTGTAGGAGGGGGAAAGGGAAGGGACAAGGGAGAGACATGCTAGGAGGAGTGAAGGGGGAGTTCACAGGAATCCTACCATTTAAAGTTAAAGTGGGCGGGTTAGAATAATGCATTTGTCTTGCAAGGACCACAATGTAACAGCCCTCCACAGTCGCTCCCCTAGGATATAACAGAGAAGACTGAATGAATATCAGCCAATAAGCTTTTAATGGAAAATTACTGGTGGAATAGGAACCATCCACTGGGAAAACACTGGGGATGCTGTTGCACACTGATAGTTCATATTATATAATCCTGCAATAGTATATGGATAGACGGAAGGGCTAGCTGTTTAGTGCCTTGTATTCATTCTAATCAGTTGTAGATAATATTTCTTGGATCAATAGGAGGTCTATCAACTGCAAAACCCCCTACCAAAACATAATGAGCACACAAAACTCCCTAATACATGACAGTGTGTTGCTTTGTGGTTTATACAGCTTATAAAAGGAGCATTAAAAATCTAAAATACCTAACTCAGTCACTGCTGCTAGCATCCATGCTGTCCAGCATCGTGTAATAAGCCCAAGTGAGTGGCTTGCACTCCCAGGGATAATTATTTCGAGAAATCTTACCCTCCCCACTCATAGGGCCTTGAACACTACTAAAGTCAGTACAAAGTCATGGCAGCCTTTGGTTAAAGGCTAATCTGTGATTACAGGCCGATAACAAGTATAACTTCCCCTGTGGATAGGGATTACAGAGCAAGGATTACTAATTTTTCATCTCATTAATTAAACCTCCAGGAAACAAATTACTTTTCCTGTAAATGTGTTATAGAGGTACAGAGGAAGAGTTTCCGCTACTTGCTCTACAGATCTTTCTATGCCTATGTATATACAGTATATAAATACAAACTCATTATGCTACAGTGGAACAACTTAATTCCACTAGATTGCTCAGGATATACATTAACATTATACTGACTTGCAAGTCTTCAGGGAATTGCTATACATTATCAGCAAATGATACCTTTTATGCATAGAGACTATTTGCTTTGTGGCGATGCATTATAAATAGTGCCTCTTGGCATTGATGTATCTAGGCACTTAGAACTTGGGTTCAGGCATGGAACAGGTCAAATTTATTCTGACTTTCACAAAATCAGCAACTTTGTAAACAGTAATAGGGCTGCTGAGTACATTTGGAGATGACAAACAATTAAAGATGAATGGAGATGACAGTAGATAGTTCATTTTTTGGGACTATAAACATAGGGTGCCGATTTTATGACCCTGACAGTGCCTTAGAGCTAGTGTGTACCTCAACGATGCAAACCATGGTGTAGATCCAGAACTACGTCCGTCTTCCATAGACGGACGTAATTCAATGAACAATAGCTACTGTGCATGCGTAGTAGCTATTGTACGTAATCTGCGTATCGTTTCGATATGTAGATTGTGTATATACGGAACAAAACGCTACGCAGATTACGTACAATAGCTATTACGCATGCGCAGTAGCTATTGTTTATTGAATTACGTCCGTCTATGGAAGACGGACGTAGTTCTGGATCCGGCCCCATCTCTATATGGTGGGATAGTGACTACACTGTTCTTATAGGACTTCCCACAGTGAGAATTGCTGCAAACAAGAAAACGTTTTATAAAGGTTGTCACTCTGTGCCAGATCCATAGCTACGTTTAAACTACGTTTCAAGACGAAGCGTATTTACTATGCACTCCCTTAAGCACTCCACTTGCTTGTACGTACTTTGGCCGTTTTACACTTCCCAAACCCTCCCTTAACTTTACACAGCATAAGTACTGACGTACGTATAGGCTGCACCCACGTAACACGCCCAGACTGCTGGATTTAAATGTCTACCCCTCCACCTCCGAATCGTAATTACGGGTGTCGTATGCCTGGCACACCCCTTGTTTGTACTTATGCTGTTGATACTAGGCTTGGTACGTACGTTCAGAGTTACGTGGTGTAACATCTGCCGCGCGCATGCGCAGTACATACAAAACAGCGTTTTTTCATCTCCGGCTAGTGTAAATATGCTAGTGTATATACCTCTGGATCTAACCCTCTGTTCTCAGTATTTAGTTAGCACATGTGTCTGTGTGGTACTGGCAGATCACCATCTTGCACTCATAATGGACATGATCCAGCGTCCCTAACAACAGACTATTTCCATATGAAGGAGATACCCTGTAACTATGTGCTGTACATGCACAGTGCATGGAATTCTGCAACAGAGTTCATCCGTCCAATTCAGAATGTAATGACTTGCCCATTTACCATGCGTACTAGATACACATGGTGGGTGAGAAAAGCTATGCTAATTGGTCAATAAGGGCTTAGGTACGATTGTGTATTCCACAGGTACAGACACACTTAAGGGAGTGTCCTTGGCATAGAATTCCCCCTAGGAGTGTAGGAGGAAGTGCCCTGTTCTCCTACATGTGAAAAGGAGGATTCCAAATTCCATACGCTAGCCTCCATTGTGAAGACTAAAGCCCCATACACACTACAGTTTTTTAAACGATGGGCAACATTATAGAACATTTTTATCAGCATGCTGCACACTACACACGATGGGGTAGATCCAGAACTACGTTTGCCGTACATTTATTCGCGTAGCGTATTTTCGTGTGCGTAAATTAGTTACACTCCCTTAGGCACGTATGAACGTACGTATTTTGTTAAGATACGCTTTCCAAACCCTACCTTAACTTTTGCCAACGTAACCGCAGTCATACGCACACGTACGTATGGGCAAGGCGAATTTACGCAGCTAAGCACAGCCATACTGTACACTTTAAATACAACCCCCGCCTACTTAACGTATTTTGGAGTAACGTAAAATTGGCACGCCCACACGTAAGTATTTACGTGACACATACGTGAATGACCCATACATTCACAATTACGCTATGCTAATGAGCGTATTTTCTATGGTGCGCATGCGTAGTACTTACAAATAGGCGATTTTACGTCTCCACCACGCGTAAATTCGATCAGAATCGTTGTTCTGGATCAGGCCCGATTTTCGGTTGAGCCTTCAGTACTGAATGGCTTGATTGTTTATCTTTTTTAAAAGATGCGATCAAACGATTTTGTGTCCTTTGCAACGATCAGGAATGATCCTTCCAGCGTACACTCTTGCACGATATCGTTAAAAACACTCCTTTTCTCGAGTGTTTAAAAAAACTGTTGTGTGTATGGGGCTTAACATACAGAATATGGGGTAGATCCAGACCAATGTACGTCAATAAATTTACGCAAGCCATTTGCGTAAATTCACTGACAGGGAACATCTGCATATGCACGCGCCAGATGTTCCCCTAGCGTAAGTACTAACGTACATAAAGAAGTTACGTATGACAGTACTTACGGGGAAGGGGCAGACCCTTTTCTTACGATGGCTCAATGCCCGCCATATAGATGCGGATAGCCATTTAAATGAAGGCTATGGGGTGGAGGAAGCCCTGTTACGACTATCTAGTTGTAATATATAGGGTAGAAATCTGGACATAAGTGTAGGGGGCATGCACTGCCTGCTACGCGAATGTACTTATAGACCCTCACACGAACGTAATGCATGCGTGGGTCTGGATCTGCCCCTATGCCTGTAAGTCTGGATCCAGTCCAATACCTCTAAAGGCACTTTGTTGCTTTTATAAAGATGTTGAGATGTTGCCTACAGCAACCAACAAGATTCTATCTATGGTTTTCTAGAATGTAGTTGTGATAATGATAGATCGGCTGCAACATTTCCTCTGCCTATCGGTTCCTTGGGTTCAAGGGTATGGTTCCTCCTGGCTCATATTGAGAATGTGAGCCTGTACTAGCACATTGAACGTTCTAATATAATCTTGTAAACCAAAGTGATACAAAAATTGTCATGAAACCCTAAAATATACATGGTAATGAAGCAGCTTCCATATGAGGGGGATTTCTACAGTTTCACTAACAGAAGAAAATAATAATAATGTATTGTTATGTTAACCACGCACATATTTTCTCTGTCTGTGCCCCCTCTATAAAGTATAGCTGACATATGAAAATGTGAGAAGAAAGGTTCAAGAAATAAACAGATAGATTGATAAATATTCTATAATAAATTAATAAAAACTTTTTAATTTTCACTATTGTTGGAATAATTGTCCATTCCTGGTATACTGAGCTAGTCTAAACACTAGACTTGAGTCATCAGATCATAAAGCCTTACTCAATAACAGAGAAAATCAATTACGATGTAAGATTGGCTGCTATCCATTAATATCAGATACTAAAAGCCAATTTTATTAAAGGTTCAGCATAGCTAATTTGTGTGTTTTATATGTGTTGTTTTTTTTTGTTTCTTAAATAAAATTAGAAATCATATTTACAAACACTAAATACAAAACTATTTCATATCTGTGTCCCTTCTAAGTGGACATATCTGGCTGTAAGAGAATAATTGAAATTAATAAAGCATGGTTCTTGTTGCAAGATAGCTATAAAAGGTTATCACTTTTAAATGACTTTTTCATTATTATTTATCCATTTTATAGCATCCAGTATTTGACGCCCTTACTCAGAATCTCTGACATACTGTGAAGTTCAGTGGACAGTAATTACCCATCTGCACTCTAGTTGTTACACACCATGGTGATAGACTGATTACTGAACTACAGGGTGACTGGAGTCAGGATTCTGCCCTAGTGGCCAGCAGCCATTTATCTGTTATAAGATATCAATTCCACATTCTGCAACAGCAGGAAACAGAGTCAGCAATATGCCTGGTTCACAGAGAGCTGTCTTCTCTGGAATATACTTCAAAGCCAAATGTAACTGTGCCTTATCAAGAGGAGAGCTGCCATACACATTGGAGGCAAATGAAGAATTGAAAATAGTTATGTCTTCCATTTTATAGTTAAACTTTGTAATCGCTGGACAGATACTGATAACAATCTTGATCATAACTCAGGTGTTAAGCAGCATTTCATTGTGCTCATTGGGCTAATAAATTCTTTCCAATTTACCAACTCCCAGAGGTGAGGGCAGGGAGAGTATAATGGATAATAAATGGATAATGCTGATATGTCTCTGTCTCTAAACTACTGTAGAATAACAAATTTTGAATTTAAAAGGGACCCACATTTAGCCAACACACCCCCTCTATCATCTAGGCCCCAATGAAGCCTGATCCAAAATTGTGGTCTACACTAACACCAATACCCCTTTCACATTACCACCAAAAACCCGGGTTTTTCAGCAAAAACCTGGCATTTTGCAAAAACCCGGGTTTTTGGTGGTGATGTGA
>WWET01000803.1:44943-59458 GCA_011038615.1 Limnodynastes dumerilii | reverse complement strand
AGAGAGAAAGAGAGAGAGAGAAAGAAAGATAGGAGATTATTATTTTATTTATATTAAATTATATTGGTGTCGCTTGTATAACTGCTGAATTATTGTCACCGTAGCGACTGGAACTGGATGACTCCACATTATTGTAACTAATCAGATTTGGATTTACATTAACACTAGTGTGAATTGGCATTGTGCATGTAGCCCAGAGCATAGCAGCCATTTCTCACTCCTTACAATTAAAGAAATGGAGGAGGGGCAGGCTAGCAAAACTCAGGTATAGGAAAGGTGGGTTCCTCCCATAGCCCAGCAAGATTTCTTATTTATATCTCTTCAGATTAATCCTTTTCACCTACAGTACTAAAGAGCTGCACAAATAAGAATATAAATGGGTGTTTTTGTATAAGCCACTTTAGCGTAATAATTCATTAGAACAGTATGATAACCACTCTCTGATAGTAAAATAGAATACAGAAGACATTGTACCTCAATTATCTTGATCTAACCTTTTGCTGCATAATTAATGTAATTAGTTTCAGATCTTAGATAGCGAATGCATCAGCCAGATTACATAGCTGGTCTTTGTAATGCCAATGAGATGACATGATATTTCCCACCCATTTCCTAACTCCCAGTTCTACTTATCAGATTTCCCGTATCCTTGGTAACACAAAATCAAGTGTCACTCATTAGAAGTTAAACTTACTAATAAGGGACTGCGCTCATTGGGAGTAAGCTCGCTAGAAAGAAGAGAGCTAGATGTACTGACAGAGGACAGACAGACACTCAATGGAACCAATATGCAACAATGCCCCCGGTAAATGTATCTTCTGTTTAGTTTTATAGCCTCACTGAATAGATGAATGATGAAAGGAATCACTCTGGGAGCCTCACTGAATGATAGAAGGTGACTTATTAAAGAAAGCATTAGTATGAAAAAATTTATTCACTCACAACCTGGCATATAGTTCACTTAATTACCAGAAAACTATACCTGCTGCCAGCAAGCCTCTTACCCTTTACCGTTCAGTACCCTTTATAAAGAAACCTTACTGTAAGCAATTTTTACACAAAAAGACATCTTGCGAGGTAAAGATATTACAGCAGTTCTCACAATCTAAAGCCCATACAAGCAGCCTGAGCACATATGAATAAACTATAAATATACATCTCTATGGCAGATAATATGTCTCTCACATTCACTCACTGGAAAGGTTATCACAACTTCATAACACCCACAGTGTCACACAGCCTTAATCGCTGGAAATTACCCATATTCAGCCAAAATCAGAAATGAAAAATTCATATCAGCCTAAGTCACAGGAAATTAAGCTGATTCAATTGTGATATTCACACACTCAGTAAATAACTCATATATGTTAATCTTCCACAGATAAACAGGAAGGGTGTAATTGAACTCACTGGAAGATCCACTACGTCACTCCATTAGTGTCCCCCACTTCATGTCTGCTTCCAAATTTCAAGAACAAAATATAACCTTGAATATACCCCAACACTGTCCATTCTGCCAAACTGGGAGTGGTCAGTAGTCCAACTCTTATCATTGTACGGGCTACACAATTATAGGAAAACATGGGTGCAAAATATTTCACTTAAAAATATCAATATTGCAAATATTTATTGCATACAGGCTGCCCTCTCAAAAAAGCTAACAAAAAATATACAAAAAATAAAATAAATTGCAAAATGCATTATTGTATAATAATTATTTAATTTGGGACATTTTGTGACATGTAGAAATAAAAGTAAGGTTTCATCAAGGTTATGAAGATGATTAAAAAATAAATAAATAAAAAAAGGTGGTCCTGTATAGATTCAGGCCCTCTTATCACACACAAACCCTCAGAGATAACTTATCCCATCCCCCAACTCTGTAAGCATCTGCTGACGTCATGAAATGGCCCTTTCACCATTTTAACATAAAATTGGTCTTTTTTTATTACATGCTATACTAAAGTATATGTACTACTTATTATATGCAAATCAGCATCAACAGAATGCAAAAATAATCAAGGGAAACATAACATGTTACATTTATATAGCAACTGCATTTGCATATCATAGAACACATAATCCTCGTGTTAGATACATGCACTTTATAAATAAATGTATGAATATATGTATCATTTATACAACATGCAGGTTATAGACACATATTTTGCTAAGGGTAACCTTGCTTATATTTTGCATTGCCGACCACCTAGTGGGTTACAAGGATAAAAAATGCACCTAATTACTGGTACAGCTACGGACAATACATAACCAGAACACATGCAAAAGACAGGGTGGTTGTTGCTTTTACGGGTATGTCTCACCCACTGTGCTGCTGTATACAACATATAATGGTTTGCACTAAGCACATGCAGCTAGCTGGTACACAGAGCATGATGGAAGCCTACCTGGTATAAGGATGAACAATAGGGATGTGAGTGGCGTGTGCCTCCCCTCCTTGTTCTGGGTGTGCTGCCTAGGAATACAGCAGAGGGGAGCAGCAGCAGCAGCAGGATTGCAGTTGTGTATTTGAGAGAGCCACAGACCCACGGAGTGATATCATCCACTCAGCCTGGACTCTCTGCTCCTCCTCTCTCTGATGCTGCAGGGGACAGACTGGGAATCTCACAGTACCAATCACTCACTCACATATTTAATCCAGCTGGCAGTACACACACGGTCCTGTACCTGTGCTGCCAAGATGTGGGCACTGTGTGGGTGTGTACGAGGGAGAGATAGGGGTGTTTAATGGTCCAAAGCTAAATACATTTGTCTCATAACGTTATTTATTATTTAGAATGTGCTGCTTGGTGATATATTAGGGACTCGGCTTTAAGAATAGGATGTTTGTTTTGAGGGGGAAAAACATTGTATATCTAATTAGGTACATCATTTATAGATTAGATAATGTACTAAATATCTGACACTGACTATTATCAAGATTTTCCTCCTGTAAAGGATTTGTGGGTGCAATCAAAAGACATGACTGGATACTAAATATTCTTTCTTTCTTTCTTTCTTTCTTTCTTTCTTTCTTTCTTTCTTTCTTTCTTTCTTTCTTTCTTTCTTTCTTTCTTTCTTTCTTTCTTTCTTTCTTTCTTTCTGTCATAAAGATGTTGGGAGCTCTACACTTGTATTAATAATTCACAGTTAAGAGTGAGTTAGGTGCGGAGAGATACGCACCTAACTCACTCTTCCAGCCCCGAACCCACCCCCCATTTTTTGGTACCTTATGGCACTCGTAAATGCTGTAGGGCTACCTTATCTAACCGTGTGGAGTTTCCTTCTAAAGAAGGAAACTTCCCCAGGACATTGCCTCTCCCCGCCCTCCCTGGCTAATCTAAATCCCTCCCCCCTCCCACTTCTTCCTAATGCGTAGTAGGTCATTTCCTAAATATGTGAACCATTAGAAGCAGAAGCATCTTTGGTGTGAATATGGTCCAGTAATCTCACCTCCTGACAGAACATCTGTACATATACTTTAGAAATATATATCAGAAAGGGAGGTCTGAGGGAGGGAGTGAGTGTGTTACCACAGTCATTCATAAGAAACTTCTTTCCTACTCTCAAAGCCTAATCTACGGTCAATAATTCTGCTGGATAAGAATTTCTAGGCAGCGCTCCAATCAGTCTTCTCCAGGATTGCATCAAGCAATGAAAATGTTGGTTAAAATGAAGAGCATTTTCCTATGCTAAAAGCACGAAGGTTAATTCTACACATTGGTGGGAGAAGGGTTACAAAACTTTGGTCATTGTGCACTACTGGTCCAAGCAATCCCTGTACCAATTTCTTAGGACTAGATTTACTATATAGCAGACAAGGGAAAGCGTAGATGTTGCCCATTGCAACCAATGAAATTCTAGCTCTCACTTTCCTATTAAATACTAGCATATGTCAGCTAGAATTTGATTGGTTGTTATGGGCAACATCCCAATTTTTCCTTTTCCGCTAGCCCTGATGTTTTCATTTCAATAGATTGAAAGAGTTGAATTCTACTTGAATGTAGAACTGCAGCTACTGTATTGCTAGAATTAATAAAAAAAATGCAATGGATCCGAACGAATGGTAACATTTCCAATCTTTATATAATAGGATTTTGGGACACAGAGATCTTGTTTTTTCATTAAAAAATTACCAATCAACTGGGTTTCAGATTACTTGGAAAAGGTGGTAAGACTTGACCTTTAGTCTTTTAACGTTCTCAAATATCTCAGTAGACACGCCCCAACCTAAAACTGACCCTCGGTAACAAATGTCCCATTAGGAACTTGGAATGGTAGCCAAGTTCAGTGACAGCTACCAGGCCCCAACACCCGAGGAGCTCTGTGATCACCTACAATCCTGAGTCAAAATAGGCATTAATTCAGGGGAATAGTACTGGAACCCATCAGACAACTGCAGTGTGTCTGTTTTAACACTGGGTTGCAGTTCTGTGAAAATGTGACCAGGTGATCATATTGGATAGAGGGGACCTAAGCCAGAGTTTTTGCGCAAGTGGAATGTACAAGCATTGTACATCAGATCCTGGAAGGAAAAAGGGCAGGCATCAAGGGCGTTTTAAAAAGTGTGGCCCTTGTGCAGGATTTGTACTTGAGCCGGATGTATATATACTTACTGAGGGGCCAGTGTGCATTGCTCACCCTGCACTCATAATAGATACGCCAATGCATACAGAGCCCTATGCACAGAGGAGGCTGCAGGTTGTCAGTTTCTTTTGTTTTTAATTTTTTTATTTAACAATATGATTAATATTTAACAATATTAATTTAATTTAACAATATGAAAACACCCCTCAAAATAATCAAACATCATTTACAACAATGTGTGAGCATAGTTGCGGCATTCCACTGCTATTGTGGCATAAATAAAATAAAGGTTTTAGGGGTATTTTTCTATTTAAATTAATTTTAAACATGTATTACTGTAATTCATAAAACAGCAGGTACATTTTGTTAAAAAAGTTAATATTCAATTTTTTTAAAAAACATTTGGCCATTTCCCCAATGAAAATGACCTGAGCCTATGACTAACACCATCCCCTGAGATGGTGTAATATTTTCATTGAAGCGCAGACAGCTACTGCGCCTATTTAAATAACCAAACCGCCCTTTTCTCATTGTATCTAATGCAGAGCTGATTTGAAACTAGCGGAGAGCTCACACATACTAGCGGACGTATGCGCCCGTCTTTATGTGCTCGCTCCCATTTTGGGAATGCGCAGTGCGAAAACAGATGGAAGCGCATCTCTGGAGCAGCTGCATTATCCAGTGATCTATTATATCTGTACCTGAGTAACAGGAGTTACCTGACAGAGCTCAGTGTTAGGATTCCTGCCTTTGAGACCTGTCATCGAGCCTCTGTGATTTGTCTCTATTAAAGGCAGTGTGTATGACTTCTCAATGGGTTGGGCTGTCATAAATGTCACATATTGGGGTGGTATGAGCACAGTGCATCTTCTCCAGGTTTCAGCCAGAGAAAGCTGTTTTATTTCACAGATCCATTTATTCTATGTGTTCTATTTTATTTTCCTCAATTCATAGGGTTTTCTATGTTAGTAAGAAAAAACATTTGCTTCCTGTATTCCTCATATAGTATGTGCACAGTAATGGATTCATAACTGGGCGAGGCTTTATTCCATCTCACACTGGTGGGAAATGAAAGCAGACACTAGTAGCAACATGCCAGTAAATCAAAGAGCGTGGAGACTAATACTATTGATTAACTATCATGTTTTTGCAGCTGCTTACAGCACAAAGTGGCATACCTCATAAACTGAGGTGAAGTCATTCCCTTTCCACCTAACCTGATATTAAATAGAAAAAAATCTAGATTTTGGGCTGATAGAGTACAGGGATTCTCCGCCTTCTCTTAGCTGGCAGTCTGTATGCTTGTTTACCATTGTACTAGGTCCCTGAATATTGCAATGCTTCTTTTACAGAGCGATTGCTCTCACCCGATAACAGTATTGAGTGGAATGAGAGTAAACATCCTGAAAACTGGCATTTTAAAAACTATGAACTGGATCCAGACCGAACCCACGCAGGAAAGCGTGTGGGGGTCTGTCCGTCCGAGAGAGAGAGAGGGGTGTGCACGCTCCCTGTCACTCCCCTCAGCTTACGCTGCCATAAGCCTGCCTTAAGTCAATCTTGCGGATCCGTAGAACCACTGATCCGCACAAATGTGGGAGCCTCCTCCCACACTGTATACTTTGCATGCTTCCCCGTGCCCACTTTAGAGTGCGGAGGGAAAGCACAGACTATTAGGATGCAAATGGGCCCGCTACGCTAGTGTTAATATATCCCTAGCATAACATATGGAGGGCGCATGCCTTGCGTGCGTAAGTGACCTGATGTGCGCAGGTCTGAATCCGGCCCTACTACTCTAAATACAATGAAACCAATTTTTACTAATTAAAAACAAAGAAATGGAAAAATGCGTCAAGCGGCTCTCATTCAGACTCACTAGGAAATAAATAGAGCTGGATGTGACAGATGAAAGAGCAGTATGAAATAAAAGAGAGACTCATCAAAATCCCCCCTCCCCCCCTCCAATCTCTTCTGCTGAAGGCTAATTTTGGACCCAAGCCTTTAGGTGTCAAGGAAAAAAATTGTAATTATAGGGTCCATGTAAGGCTTCTTTCTTGTGAGCAATGGAGGAAAGGCTGGGAGACATTGCACAGAAGAAAGGAAATTGTCTCTGCTGTTGCAGCTGGACCTTGCTGGACTTGCCTTTTAATCTAATAAGGATGTTAGCTGACAAAGTAATAAGAAAGGGAGCTTAATATAGAGGACACACAAGAGAAAATTGTGGCCCTGATACAATGGCTTCTTGGGGACACCTCCACAGATTAATATTTAGTGTTTATTGCAGGTTAGGAGACAGTGGACTGAATCATTCGTTCTGACTCTTTGCGAATGGATCGGTGAGTAACAGGGGGCCGGATTCAGAGCTCCGGCCGCAATGCAATTGAGGCCGGAGTTCTGCGAAAAGTGCTACTGTGCATGCGCAGTAATTTTGGAACGTAATCTACGTTACTTCTTGCAATGTAGATTGCGTACACTGCATGCGCAGTAGCACTTGTCGCAGAACTCCGGCCTCAATTGAATTGCGGCCAGAGCTCTGAATCCGGCCCAGGATCTGGAGTTTCAGGGTCACTATGGTGAACACTTTTTTTACAGGAGATAAAGACCGTTTTTACTTGAAGTTAAAGTCCTGGCGCATGTGCACTGTAGCAAACTTTTGGGACTTGCTACAAAAGTGTGCTACTGCACATGCGTCGGGACTTCATCTATGAGTGGGGCCTCCGGCAAAAGACCCGCAGACCATCGCGGGACCTCGCCTGGAGAGTTAAGTATTGGCAAATGTTGGGGGTGAGGCGCAGCGAGTCTGGAATACTTAAACAGCGCTCTCTGCGCTGAAATTAGTAAATGTACCGCTTGATATCCAAGCATCCGTTCAATTGTTCCTCTAACTGCTTTAATGTTAAGATTTCTGACTCATGCAACGTAAAATGGTAGCAGTTTGGAAGTCTGGGTCGGTATGCAGAGTGACAAATTAATGTACATTCCAATACCAAGCCACTCCCTCTTGCAATTACAAGTGTAATTTTGCTTACGTCTGGATAAGGCAAAATGCGCTCTGATGGGGTAGCATGGATACATGCACCTGTACAGAAATCAAAAACAGACAAAATCTGATCTACAGATTGTCAAGGAAACAAAGGGAAAATGAAACCGAGGATCTGATTCAACAATGTCGGGAGAAGGAGCACCTAGAAATCATTGACTTTGGTGCTATGGACTTGCAGCTTCATATTTACTCCCTCTCTCTGTCTCTGTCTCTCTCTCTCCTAAAAAAAGGAAGCTCTGTGTTCCTGTAGAAGGATGAAACAGTATGGACCGGATTCACATTTGCGTGTGTGATCTGTAGGTGCGGATACCCATGTATCCGCACCTACTTCTCCGGTCCACTCCCCCGCCCCCGTTTTTAGGTGCCCAATGGCACTTAGGAGCGCCATAGGCAACCTTAAGTCATCGTGCTTATTTTCTCTCTTAAGCCCTCCCTCCCAGCCTAATCTACATCCGTCCCCCCACCCACTTTACCTAATTATCCCCAGAGACTTCCTTTCACTTAAAAAACTATGTGCGGTCTTTAAAGACCGCACGTAGTTCATCTACGTGCCTAAGGTCTAGGTAGATTGTATAGTCACTATGACCACGCATGCCCAGTGGCCAAAATCGGCCACTTATGCACCTAAGAAACCTCTGCTTCTTATGTGTGAATCCGGTCCTATGTCTGTACCCTGATAGAAGTAATACTCCCCTATTCAACAAGCGGATCGCCACCTACCTGGACCTTACCTTAGGTATTCCACAAGGAAATGCTTCTGTGCGGGATACTGAATTGTATGTAAGGGCTTAGCCAAGCACTTACATACAATTTACATGCCTCTGCACACCCCTTATGCATATGTCCTACACGTTTCAGAGATAATGGTACTGCTCATGCGCAGTACTGCTTTCCAGCACACTTTCGTTTGTAGCGTATGGAGTCTGCTGGATTTCATATGTTTGAATCTGGGTCTAGGTGTTTATAATCAGTGGTAAATCATTGCTGTCACTGCTTGGACAGCTATAATTTAACACAATGTGTAATACAGCATACATCATAAGATTGCCTGTTTGATCAGGTCAGAATCCGGGTCATAGCCAATAATTTAAATGGCCCCCCCATACACACTGTGTACATTCAAATGTATGTAGAGCTGTCACGCTGTAAGGCACGAAGCGACATCTGGCATAGTGAAATCGCAAATACTAACTTACGTATGCAGCTTGCGTAAATAGGCTGCTGTTACTAATTCTAGATCCGGTTCACAGCTACTTTAATACTTACCACCTCCACTCTCCTGTGTATCCTGTCACTGTTCTCTCCTCTGCTCTCCCACCTCTGTGCCTGGTCACTGTCAATAATTACTCCGGGTCTACCTGCTGTCAGTGTTCCTTCCTCAACATTCCTCAGCAGTGTTTTCTCCTCTGCTCCCTCTCCTGCCTGCCCACTCTCAGTGTTCCCCACTCCACTCCCTCTTAATCTGCCCATGGGCTGTCGTTTCTCCTCCGCTTCCTCCTCTGTCTGCACACTGTCAGTCTTTTCCTCCGCTTCCTCCTCTGTCTGCACACTGTCAGTACACTATTCACAACGGAATGCAGCCACCCAACGCTGCGTTTTGTGCGAAAAATCAGCCTCTGCAAGGCGGGGTTAGGTCACCCATGATGGTTATGAGGTACACATGGTGGGTGGTATCCAGAATGATAATCGTACAATAATGGTGTTCCAGTGGATTGTAACGTACAGAATCCACTATTGATGCTGGATTAGGCTCAGAATTCTTGTAATGTTGATCTCAGTAAGTGAGGCTCATACACTCATTTGGAATAAGGAATATTCTTATGTTAGAACACAAAAAAACACTGCTCCAGCAGCGATTCCAATGGTTTAAAATGAAATGATCCTTTTCCACACTTATCTACTTTATTTCAGTACACACCAAAGAGACACAATAGGATGCTATTGCAAGTGTCTGTTCTTTGCCATTATAATTAAACAATTTACCCCTCCAGATCCTAGGTGTGAAAGTGGGGAACAGAGGCCCAAGTTGCACAGTGCTGCACATCACAAGCACCTCCAACTACCACTGGATGCATTTGAAGTATCATAAGGGTGTAACATGGGATGCAGAAAGTTGTATATGGTCAGGTGTATTATCCTGGCCGATAGTAAGATAATGACTCACGTGCAAGACATCTAGATCCTGGCCCCCATGTTATCTCAGCTAGACAGCTACAAACACATGGCTAATCAATTTCCAGATAGCAAAGATTCTCAGTTGTAAGGACAGTAGCTCTTCTGACTGTGCTGCACCCTTCAGTTGATATTGGGACAAGGGACTGGTTCCAGACTGTGGATCTCCATTTGTGGATCTCCTTGCATCCTGAAACACTGTTTGGATCTGCTCCAAGTTGACCACTGAATTCAGTAAGCTTCGCTCTTCTTCACAAACTTACCTTGGTGATCGCCATTTTAGAATAACAATCCCCACAGACACACACTCTTACTTTACAGTACCCCTCTCTGGTGAAGACTCTTGCAATTAAAATAGTTGGAGGGAATCAACCATTCAGTAGAAAGGAAAAAGATCTGGGGATTGCAGAACAAGTATATCACGTCTCTGGACTGCCCCCTTCTCTCAGCCACCATTACCAAAGGCAGAGGTGAGCCACAGCTGTATAGTAAAGTGCTCAGCCACATTGCTCAGTCTCTCAGCTATCATCATGTCCCTGATGCTGCAGAGCACAAGCTGAGCCTCAGCTTCTGAACACACAAAGAGCCACAGTAGAGTAGCTGAGTGGCGGCGGCCTGTGTGTTCTGCCATGCTTGCCAGCATTAGGGTCAGTGAGAACCTCTATACCAGCCCCAGGACTGGCGTACCAGGCAGCTGCCTAAACCTACCTAGTTGTAGCTCTGGGCCTGTGTTTTAATGAGCTGAGCAGGTTTAAACCAGCCTTTAGAACTGTATAATGTTAACCAGGGGAGGAAATAAGCCACATGGCAAGGAAGTGGGACCCAAGTCTGGATGGGGAGGGCTGCACAATGCCCCCTTGGCAGGCCCAGCGACTACTACATACACTATTAAGGAAGGATGGGAGCCCCCAAAAACATGTGTATCAGGCCCCAAGATTTCGATTGCTGTCTGAGGTTGGCATCTTAGGCTTGGACTGTGTGCCGAGCATTGTCTTAAACTGCCAGTTTAGAGTTTCAGTAAGGCAAGGTGGGTGGCTGCCACAGACCCCTTCCCTTGCCCCATAGCAGCCATACCCCCTACTGCCTTGTTAGTTATACCACTGATGCTAATATCATTTCAGCTTGGACAACTAGAGCTTTTCCATGCAGGGATGTATTTTTAGTGAGGGGAACTAGGTTCATATGCAACCAGCTTTGGGGTATTATTGGCAGAAATTGCCTTGCCAGGTCCACTATGCTTCATTTATCATCTTTTTGACAATACATTTCTTTAGACTCCTTCGGCTCTTTCAGGTGTGCAGATGTGTCTGGCATGCAGTGCACTTCTACATATCTTTACACTACACTAAAGGGCTGAAGCGTTATCAGAATTCCTGAATTTTTAAGATTGTTTGATTAAGAAAAAGATTGAAAGGAATCCACTAATGTTGAGGAACACTATATAGATATCATACATTCTTATTGTAACCATTCCTACCTGCGCAGATGGGTGTCCAACTGCCAGGGGATGCTTTAAGGGTTCCAATTTGAATGTGCATAAATAAGTGGAAGCACAGACTGTAGATGGGTACACGGAGAGGGAATGTATATACTGTACTTGTAAAGTCTGGTCAGAATTGCCACTCCTTGGGCCAGATTTACTAAGTTGCAGGTTTAGAAAAGTGGAAATGTTACCTATAGCAACTGATCAGATTCCAGGGGCCAGATTTACTAAACTGCGGGTTTGGAAAAGTGGAGATGTTGCCCATAGCAACCAATCAGATTGAAGCTGACATTCTCTAGTATGTAATAGTTAAATGAGATCTAGAATTTGATTGGTTTGCATTCTAGAAAATGTCAGCTAGAATCTGATTGGTTGCTATGAGCAATCTCTCAACTCTTTCAGCTTAGTAAATCTGGCCCTAGCTCTCACTTTCCTATTACATACTAGAGAATGTCACTTAGAAGCTGATTGGTTGCTATGGGCAACATCTCCACTTTTTCAAACCCGCAGCTTAGTAAATCTTGCCCCTTAAGTCTAAATGGGTCAGAATGAAAATTATAAAAATGCTTTATACTAATTGAAATCATGTAATTTGGGAAAAAGTCTGGATCCTGTAGTGACTAAACTTAAATCACAGGCTTGGTATTTTTACATGTACATCTGGTGACACATCACGGTAACACAATGAGAACGGATGACCATGAAAATCATCGTCATTTCAAATAACTCCTATAAACACAGAAAGCTTTCAATCTCTACTGCACAGCTTGCTGACCTCAGAGACAATAAGTGATTGTTAAAAAGGGGTGCTTCAGGAAGTGAAGTATGATTGATCATGTCACTTGTAAAGTGGCACTTAAAAAATTAACCAATTCCGCCCCATGTGTCTTAGTTGCAAATGGCTTACTTCCCTTTCATTATTTTTTACATTAGCCACGTAATACTCAATGCAATAAAGTATTTGTCTTATATTAATGCATAAGTCCCCTACCAACCTTATTTGATAATCAGGGCTACTGTGCCCAGTCTTTCCCTGTATTACACTATATAGCATAAAATGGATTAATGGGCCCTCTCTCTGCACACTGTATTGTGGAGGATGCTCTGCGCTCTGTATTGCGGTTCCCCACACCCTTGGAAATTTGCTATGTGGTTCCATGATGCTTTGCTCTCAGGGGCAGAAGGTGACAAACTCTGACCCCATAGAAAGGTGTTGAAGCGCGAGTCTGGCTGGATGGGCCTAGACGGAGCTAGGTGGCACTGGGGGTGGAGATGGGGAGGACTGCTGCCTGATAGACTCTCCTGAAATGTCCGGGAGACTCATGAAATTCGGGCAGTTCTCCCGGTATCCCGGGAGAGCCTACAATTATCCCCCAAAGGACTTGTGGCCTCTTGGTTTCATGAAAACCACAACCTCAAGTCCTGCCCCCCTGCCTGGCAACACTAGTATCCTAGTTTTGTTAGGGACAGGGAGGGGCTTGATAACGCAATTTGCATCTATGGCTTCCCTCTGGGATCTCCGTAAAGGAAGTTATTAAAAATTGGCAACCCTGGGATAACAGCGCTCGGCACTCCATGTATGAGTGCTAAGCGCTATAGTGCTCAACACTCATACATGGAGTCCCAAACCTCTTGCTCCCCCTGTAGTTACACCCCTGTTTGTTCTGCTTCAATAGCTGGATCATCAACTGGGCAGACTAGGTGCCTACTTATGGTGAAGTGGTCACTGAGGGCCCAGATAACCCTAGCCATCTATTTTTATGATGGAAACAAGACTCACGCACCCGGTATGCGGGGACATATTTTTAAAGGGAACTTACTCTCGGGTGCAGTTACATAAGGATTACAAACACACACAGGTCACAGAATGTATCCGCGCTTTCTAAAATATGCATATGCCTGCAAAAATTGCAGCATGTACGCCTGTTTCTAACAGCAAAATGTAACTAAATGGCTGACAATTCAGCATGAGCCCCTTGATGTACATATAGAAACATGGCATTGGTTAATTAGTGAGGGACATAGCAGTAAAACATAATACACGTTAAGAGTTACATTTTAATAGGAAGCATCAAATGTGCAATCAACAAACTTGAGCAGACAGAAACATGGCTGAGCTTCGTTATAACAGCATCATAGGTTGAATATACACAGCTGGCAAACAAATACATGCAAATCTGTTATGGGGGACTGGGAAATGCACCTGCCACATGGACTGATAACAGCAGCCATAGCAGCTAATGGAAGCACTCACATAACAGGTATCCTAGGGGAATGAGGGGGCAGGGGTGGGGTAATTGTAGGCATGTGACTGAAGGGACCTGTGATAACAATTGGCACAAATAATGCTGTAATCCTATTAACTCATCGAGGATTTGGTGAATCACCCTTGAATAATATGAGAGGAGCTGGAACAATAATGGTTGTTAAGGCTTCATTTATCAGCCATTTTACAAGGGATTTTGTAGGACAGATTATTACCATAGCTCTCTCACTATGTGCATCCTCTATAACAAATAATAGGAAGTACACTTATGTAAACGTTAAAATAAATGTTTTTAAAGGGAACATCAATTTAATTATTATTATTATTATTATTACATAGTTTTTTAAGAAAGAAGAGACGTGACGTTGCAGCCTCGTGACTTATTTAAGAAGAGTGGGTGGGGGGAGATATTTAAATGAGCCAGGGTGAAGGGATCTTTGTGCCTATTTTCCTTCATAAGAAGGAAAATAGGCACAGGAACATAAGGAAGCCCTATGACACTCTTAAGTGCCTAAAAATTGGGGGAGTGGAGGGGGAGGGTGTTTAAACTTTGGTGCGGATACATGTATATCTCAGGGTTGCTGACTCTCCCAAAATATCCGGGAGACTCGTGAAATTTGGGCAGTTCTCCCGGTTTTCCGTGAGAACCAGTAAAGCTCCCGCAAGCCATGTAAAACTAGAGATTACATGAATGATTGGCAGGGGCAGGGCTAAAATTACGCAAATTTGCATAATCTTGCAGCAATCTATGACTACCCTCTGGGTTCTCCCGGAGAGAAGCTTTGGAAAGTCGGCAACCCTGGCGTATCCCACCTTCATAAGGCCTTATTATGTGTGAATCAGGCCCAATTTTATTATTATTAATTGTTATTATAATATTATTATTATATTAATGGGCCTGATTCAGACTTAAGAAGGTGCTTAAAATAAGAGAGGAAAGTCACTCCTGGGCTAAACCATGTTG
>WWET01000802.1:503129-519910 GCA_011038615.1 Limnodynastes dumerilii | reverse complement strand
ATGGCCCCTTCCTTACGCCGGCTGAAGGTAGGGTAGCCTTCAGCCGGCGAAGGGGAGGGGCCATACGCCCGCACAGGGGGAGTGCCAGGGAGAGTCAGTGATGTTAGTACGCTCAGCGCTACATCGTAGCTTTGGATCAGGCCCCATGTCACTGTCCAGGACCACAATATCAGGACAGCCTTCAGCCGGCGTAAGGAAGGGGCCATACGCCCGCACAGGGGGAGTGCCAGGGAGAGTCAGTGATGTTAGTACGCTCAGCGCTACATCGTAGCTTTGGATCAGGCCCCATGTCACTGTCCAGGACCACTGTAAAATATCAGGAGCAGACTGTGATGAGCCGTACGAATTGCATCTAACCAACACATTATGCAAAATGCTGCTCATTTATACTGGTTACATCTGCAATCTGGATGTACATAGAAAATACACAGAGAAAATACAAATGTTTCTTACATATATATGCTGACTATAGGCATGACTAAACAGCCGTACTTGAATCATAGTCTGTGTCCATGTCTTTTTCAGGGATAACCTCAGAAATTTTGGAACCCAGGACAGATTAGTGCAGACCCCGACCCTCCATTCCATGTGACTTCACATGACATCTGTTGTCCAGTCTGGTGCCGGTATTAGCAGTAGCAGGAAATGGGTGAGGAAATGGTAGGAAACAGTGTGGGCCCCTTCTTTGCACGGGCCCAGGACAAACATCCCGATAGTCCCTTCCTGATGGCGGACCCTGGCCATCATAACACAGAAATGTGTTTATAGTAAATGTTGACCTTTACAAACTTAGTAGACAGATTGGGACCGATCCTGGGTTAAGTACGACAGGGAAATTACGGACAGCGCGTGCGTAATTCCCCTGTCTGGAAGGTTGTGCGTATTCATTCAAATCACTGTCTCAAGTCCCACCCCCTGCATATCAATATTATAAACCGTAGCGTTACTAAGAATGGGCAAGGCCTGATGACATCATTTGCATCATTACACCTGGCCATGTCCTTAGTAACATTGGATCGTAGCAATAATAGGGGGCAGGATTTGCATCAAATCACATCACCAATCCCTGTCTCCGTGCTGCCAGCTCTTTCTTTGGTAAATAATAAAAAATACTAATGAGTCCTGAATGAGTCACCCCTAGGTCACAGCAGTTCACACACAGACCCTCCAACATGATCCCCTCCATTCGGTACATAATACTCTGCTCTTGCTCTTCCTTCCTAATCTCTGATTGCAGTCACCTGTGTTATACTAGTTATTTGAATAGAAAGGTGTGTAACACAGGTGACTGCAATCAGAGATTAGGAAGGAAGAGCAGAGTATTATGTACCGAATGGAGGGGGTCATGTTGGAGGGTATGCAAACATGAAACATGTGAACCACATTCAGAACTACAGCGTTGTCTCTCATTAGTGATAGGGCATCTGCTGTGTCAGTGCAGCATCTTTGGTTTTTTTTGAAAATCTTTTTTATTGCTTTAGAGAGTCTCTTCCTGTAACAAGTCACTTGTAGAGCCCATTAAAAGATAACAATGAGGGTTAAGCTACGTGTGATGATAAATATTAAGAAATAATTCGACATAACAGCTTGATGGGAATATTGCTATTGCCACTTTAATCCCTTTTACAGAATGACGCCTTTCTATAAAACCTAGTTGATGACTAGTAAGAATATCAGGCAGAATAGATTGCAGCCGAGAGTGTAGCCAACAGTTTAAAGTTTGTGTTAAGGAGGGTAATTGGACGGTGAGGTTCAACTGGCTGAGGATCCTTGTTTGGTTTGGGAATAAATATAGAGCGTGCTTCGGTAAAGAAGGGGAAATTAGAGGCTTGTTCTTGTATAGACCAGAATAACAAAGTAACACAGTTAATATACACCTAAATGCTGAGTGATGGCGTTTCAGCCGCAGCCTCCCTATGCTTGCGTGAGATACAGCTAATCGCATGACCTCTCAAGACTGCTTTGGAAGTCTGCCATAACAAAGAAGGTCCCAAAGGGAGATTTTCCTCTTTAAATTCTTCCCAAAGAAGCAATCGTAATGCTCTATCCCCAACTCTTCTCCTATTTCTTACCCAACCCTCCCCTTCCATTACCCTAACCCTCCCTTCCCCGCAGTCTGACTCCATATACATATACACACAGACACACAGTGCACTCCATATACATATACATACACACACATACACACACATACACACACACACACACAGTGTGATGCAAAATACATTAATTATATACATAAATTAAACTACGAGCCTACCTCACAATGGATTTTGATGCACTCATTCCCTTCTCCTGTTGCATCTGACCTGCAATCCTGGGACCGCGCAATTCCCCTACATTATGTAATACAGAAGAGAAGCACAGACCATGACTGACACTGAAACAAATACTCCCACAAATACACATAACTGTCACACACACACATACACATAACTACTGTCACATACACACAAATACACATAACTACTGTCAACTACATCAGGGTTGCTGACTTTCCCGGAGGGAAGCCATAGATGCATACAGGGGGCGGGGCTTAATGACGCATTTTATACAATTCATGTCATTAAGCCCCGTCCCTGCCTCATATTTACCCGTTTTGAGCAAATTGCGTAATTACTAGTATACCAGGGTTGCTAGGCAGGGGGGAAGGACTTGAGGCCCATGGTTTCCATGAAACCACGGGCCTCAAGTCGCTTGCGGGAGATTTGTAGGCTCGAATTTCGGGAGTCTCCCGGACATTCCGGTAGAGTCGGTAACCTTGATATACTTACAAATACACATAACAACTGTCACATACACACAAATACACATAACCATTGTCACACACACAAATACACATAACTACTGTCACATACACACAAATACACATAACTATTGTCACACACACATAGACACATAACTATTGTCACACATACGAATACACATAACTATCTATCCACAAAATACATTCATATTCTCTTGATTCTCCTATGGCTGTATCACTTTTCTATCCAAGCACGCTCTCTCTGCATTCCCTCAAATCTCCCCCATCCCTCTTTCCAGTCACTGCCCTGTCCCTGTATCCCTTCTCTATTCCAGTCCTGCATTCCCTGTAATCTCCCCCATTCCCATCTCTCTAGCTCTCTAATTGTCACTGATTTACATTTCTGATCTGCCTATGAACAGCATAGTGTAGCTGCTCATAGGTAGGTCATAGTCACCAATTAGTTACCAATAATTATGCTATTGCACGTCACAACCCCTGCAGTATAATGCCGGCTGCCGATACTGTTTTCCCCCCAAAAAAATAAGCAACAGTGCAGGCCCATTACAGGCATTCCCCCTCCCCCGGCAGCTCTGCATATACACACACACAGACTGCACTAAAGATAAATACATATAGTGCATCCCATATACATACATACACACACACACACACACACATACACATACACATACACACAAAGCACTGCATAAACACATACACTCACATGCACAGTACACTCCATACATACACACAACCAGTGCAACCCAGATATAAATCCATACACACACACACACACACACATGCACAGTACACTCCATACATACACACAAACACAGTGCAACCCAAATACACACACACGCACACACTGCAACCCAGATAAATACACATATATACACAAATACTGCACTCCTGGAACACACAGAGCACACACACTTGTACCTACCTGTTCACAGATCCTGCAGCCAGCAGCAGAGACAGGAAAGGAAGGATCAGTTTACAGTTACCAGGAGGCTGCCTCTACCCCACTCAGCAACAGACAGCCTTGCAATTGACTGCTTGTTGCTCTGTAGCAACGGCTAGGACCGCCCCCTGGCAACTGTAAGACAATCGCTCCTTTCCTGTCTCCTAGCTGCAGCCTGCAGGAGCCAATTGTTCTTTAGCTGCTGTGTGTTACTGAGAGAGGCCTCTGCTGTACAGGACCTGCACTGAGCCAATGAATGGGACGCAGCAGCTCCTGATCTGCTAACTTAAAAAAAATTATAATTACATGTGCTGTCCTGCTGGCAAGATAGTATACATGATTAGTTTATTGATGTTTATTGTTGTTTTATTCATTTATGTGGTAAATAAATTATAATTTTTCTCATACTCAGATGCTGGTGGTTGTTTCTTATCCTAGTGCTATCAGACCTTCTTTTTTACATTTTGAATTTTAATAAGTTGGAAGGGAAGATCCAATTTCTGGTTTTAGTGCTCTGGATAAGAACGCCCTTAATGGTTTAAAAATAACCTAGTGCTGCTGGTGTATACCTTTATTTTATTATTTTACAACCAGTTATCTACCTGGCAGGATCAACCTTCATTATGTTAATACTTAATTTTATCTATTGTCTCATGCAGTTATGGTAGGAGAATCAAAAGAAGGTCCTACTGTCCCACACCCTTCAAGGTCTGTTCCAGTTTTAGGACTTTTAGGAGAGCTTTGTCCTGATTGGGGCATATGTTCTGTCATTGCTGTTTTGCTGTTCCCACCTGCAAGTGGTGCTCATGGCCATTTAGATGATTGTACATATTCACAAAGGTAAGTATTTCCTTTATCTATCTAAGTGTCTGTCTGTCTGGACAGCGTCCACGACAAGCAATATTTTAGGACCTCATACCTTTGCTCCCATTACATTTATTCATGTACTTCAGTACTTCACAATAGTTATTCATGTGTCCCTCAAAATAGTAATTAATGTGCACCCACAATACTTATAGTTGGTCTGCATTTGGTATGTAGAACAGTGTTTGGTTGGCTTTTATTAATATTGAATTGTTAACAGTGTAATTTTATACCATATGATTTTAGTGATTAAAGCATAGAGTTAAAAATTTTAATGCAACATATTACAAGGTTATAACTTATAACAACTTATAACTGAGCCTTTAAAATAAGTTAGACAAATATTATGGTGTTATGATACTGGTGTCCCGCTTCCTAGGGTGTGAAGACTCACTGGGGCCAGGTCTTCACTAGAGCCCCTAATGGTGGGGATAGTCTGGCTGCAGGACCACCCAGCAGGTCGCGGCCCCCAGTAGGCGGTAACCAGTATCAACACAGAGGACCGGATTCAGACCCCGCATGCGTTCCGTGCGTGCGGGGGTCTGAAATTACACGAGACGGAGGGGAGTGCATACCCCCTGTCACTCCCCTCTGTCGTGTGGGCTTTATGGCAGCTTACGCTGCCATAAGCCTACCTTAACTACGGTGTGCAGATCAGCTGATCCGCTACAGTGTGGGAGCCCCCTCCCTCACTGTACACTTACCATGCTTCCCCCCGTCCACTCTAGCGGGTGGAAGGGAAGCACAGCCCATTTCCTCGGAAATAGGCTCGGACGGAACTTAGTTACTATATTAACCCTAGCGTAACATCTGGAGGGCGCATGCGCCCTCCAGTGAAGGCAGGACACTTGCGCACCTTGTGTGCGTAAGTGTCCTGCCGTTATTAGATCTGAATACGGCCCAGAGTCCTAAGAGAGAACCCTAACAGACGGCACAGGGACGGATACAGGAATGGGTACAGAAAATCTGGACTGGACAGGTTTGAGACAAAGGACATGGATAGGACAGGGCAGGTAGGCAATGCACCCCAGATACCTGTGCTGAAATGGAGAGGTATAGGGAGGTAAGTATGCACACAGCAAGCACTCACCACAGTTACCAGTACCAGACTAGAGGATCACTGAGAGGTAAGTATAAACATAGCAGGTACTCACCACAGTTACCAGTACAATACTGGAGGAGCACTGAGAGGTAAGTATAAACATAACAGGCACTCACCACAGTTACCAGTACAAGACTGGAGTTGCACTGAGAGGTAAGTATAAACATAACAGGCACTCACCACAGTTACCAGTGCAAGACTGGAGGAGCATTGAGAGGTAAGTATAAACAAAGCAGGCAGGTACCCAACACAAACCACTCACACTGGTAACACAGGATGCTAGCAGGAACGAGAGTCAGGAAAAGAAACAGACTGAGAACACCAAGGATGAGAGAGCAAAGAACAGGACAGCGTGGATGCTATAACCGGCGCCAAACAGACACCGGAAGGGGAACTTAACAGGGAGCGCAGCCAATGCGAGGGCAGGAGAGGCAAAACAAGTTACATGCCGCCACGGCGTGTAACAAATGGGACAGTCATGATAAACAGACTTACATAAAAAATGTAGTTTTCCAGGGGAATTAACTGTGGTGTTTACTGAGTTTATCCAACAATTTATCCGATAAAAGTGATTGTTTTATTTACACACTTAAGGTTTTAAATAGTGATGACATATTTCCTAGAATATTGAACCTATTTTACAGGTCAGAATCACATTAAACACTTCAGCATTATTGGACATTTCTTCACTGTTGTAAAATATCTTAGACTATATCTGCAGGCTTAGATCCCTTACAGTGTTAGAGGTTTACAGCCAATGGGTTTGTAAATGATTTGCATACTAGGACCCATCATTACTTTCAGTGGCTATATAATGCCTGTAAAAGGATAACATGGTCTGTCTGTCCTATTGAGCAAGTTTCTTCTCTTCCTTCCAGAATGTCCTGGGCTGTTGTCCTTCTCACTGTCACCACTTGTTCATGTAAGATATGGGTATTGGTATAGAAACTTGTTCTTCCCTCATTTTCTCTCTCTAACATTCTTATGGCATTCCAGGTGCTCTGGCTCAGTTTACTGTGATTCAGGAAGCTACAATGTCTGTGTCTCCTGGTACAAGCCTTCGTGTGATCTGCAGTCAAAGTGGAGGTTCAGTAGGTGGGGGTAACTACCCAGCCTGGGTATACCAAGCACTTGGAGGTATCCCTAAAGGTTTAGTTAGCAGTGATGGAAGCAATAACCACAATATTAAACCCTCAACAACATCTGATAGATTTACAGGGTCCATTTCAGGAGGCTCAGCCATTCTCTCCATCAGCAGAGTGGAAGCTAATGATGAAGGAACTTATTACTGTGCTCTGTGGACAGGCAGTGCGTGCACAGTGCTGCATGTAAATGCAGAACTAGATAGTAACCTCAGTGTCTTATCACTGCACAGATATTATATCTTTCCTGAGGTATCTAAACTACTTCAGTCTGCAATGGGCTGATTTCCTCATAACTCAATCACTTGTTTATTTAATATGTTTTATTGTAAAGTAGCTACATAGAGTTTTGTATGATGACAATGCTGTTGCACCAAATATTCATACAGCAAATTATGAAACCATAAATATGCTTAATGACCTGGAGCAGAAGTCGACCAGCTCAGGCCCATACCAAGGAGGCAGGACTAAAGTCTGACGTAACTGTTAGAAGTTGTTGAGGTTGGCAGCTTAAATCAGTGCTCAGAACTCCGTGTATGAGTGAGTGCTGTTTATAAATACGTTACCAGCAGCCTTTACTGGACACACCCACTTGTCATAAATCAGCATTAGTGTATTTTTATCAAAAGTAACACTGGAGTGAAGTGCATTCTGATTGGGCCACAAGGACGATTATTATTTATATTTTATCAGATCGCAAATATACGCACGCACGGAGCATGCCAAACCCCCCTCACACCCATGACAGTCCCCTCTCTCGGCTGTGCTCTCTGAGATTTCCGCCTCCATAGATCAGCTGTAACTTCATTCTTTATTTAAATGCCCCCCCCCGCCCATTTTTATTTAAATTCCTCTGTGTGTATTTTTGCGTTGCAGATCCGTACGTATGTACCCACAAGTCCCTCCGTAAGGCACTTCCGCACGTATAGTCTACATGAACTGCGTAAATAAAGTTACTACGCATGCGCAGTGGAAACGGAAATCGGCGAAAAAACGGATCTCTGAATACGGCCCTAAATTAAGCCAACTGAAAGTAATGAATGAAATGAAGCTAATTTCTGTCCCTCTCAGGCCTCTCTCAGCCCATGTGCCTTTGGTGACAGGAAAGGGTAATAGATGAAACAAGTGAAAGTGCTTACTTGCATAAAATTGGTAGTAGATCAATATTATAGTATAATGAGATCTAAGAAGCATGGGCCAGATCCAGAACAACGTTTGTGAGCGAATTTAAAATCGAGACGTAAAATCGCATTTTGGTAAGTACTGCGCATGCGCACCATAGAAAACACGCTCCGTAACGCAGCATAAATGTGAACGTATGGGCCATTCACGTATGTGGGCGTACCAATTTTACGTGAGTCAAAAATACGCTATGTAGGCGGGGGTTTGTATTTAAAGTGTACAGTATGGGCGTGCTTAGCTGCGTAAATACATGTTGCTCATACGTACGTGAGCGGATGACAACGGTTATGTGGGCAAAAGTTAAGGTAGTGTTTGGAAAGCGGATCTCGGACAAAATACGTACATTCAAGGGGTGTGCCAAGGGGAGTGTATAGAAGGTACGCACACGTAAATACGCTACGCGAGTAAACGTATTGCAAGCGGAGTTCTGGATCTACCCCCATGTAAGCATCCATACCAATGCGTTTTTAGCTTCTAATGAGCTTTCTCAAGGCATCAGTTTTTCATCAGCAGGTACCAGTAAAATTGTGATCCCAATCCGTTTGTCCTTAGCACATACCAGGAGGTACAGGAAGTGCAGTATAGCTACTGTTGTTAATAAGTTCTTTGTTAACAGACTAATTTAGGAATACTTTCCTGTTGCCCATTGTTCTCCTGCTGGAAGAAGTTTCTGTCACTAGCGTTCAGAGGAAAATTTGTTGTATCAGTGCGAAATCATGCACAATAATCCACAGTACACATTAGTTTCTCAGTACCTTCATGAGGAGGCTTTTCCTGGTAATCAATAATCAATCAATCAATCAGATACTCTGTATCTGTGATCAGTGTTACCTCTAACTAGCCTAGCTAATTCCTGTTTCTTACTTTATTTAGGTGATCCAGAGTTTGGGAGTTAGGGCAAAGCAGGTGCATGTGTACAGCTTGACTAAACCATTTTGCGAAGTAATGGGTGCTAAATAATTTTAATAATAATTTTAATTCTTTTGCATGCAGGAAAAATACTTTAATTTTGCAAATAGAAATGAAATACTGCATAGCTTTATATTTAATCTATAAAACAGAATTGAGCTAAGAAACTTCATGCCTAATTCTAAATCTGGATTCACAATTCAGATTTCCCTCCGCTAGCAGTTCAACATGGTATTGGTATTGCTCAGGTTTACACTTAGACCTAAAAAAAAAGTGTAAGTGCAGCTCTGCATCAGCCCCTATATCTTCTATATGTTCTCTTTGCCGTTTTACCCTGTGTTCTTTCTGCTTTTTAGTTGGCTTTTATTGTTTTCCTATTTCTATCCTTGTTTATCACTTTTCCGTTGCTTTCTCCCTCCCTTGTTTTTTCTCCTCTTCATTTTAATTGTGTGTTACTTAGCACAGTTAGCAGCACTTGTAGTTTGCTTACCTGATTGTCTGTGCGGCATTGACACTTTAGAAATGCAGCATTGTTCCGTGAAGCGGCCAGAGAACGGGCAGAGTCTTCTTCAATACATAGAGGTGCTTTTGGTGAAAGGGGACGTCCGTGATGCTGACCTCCAGTGGGAAAAGTAAGTAATTATCAGCAGAGCATCTGTGGCGTTGCTTTGAACAGCTGGGGTAGTAATCAAAGTGCAGGGCTGCCATTTGATGGGGGCAAAAAGAAGATGGCTAAAACACAGTATTTATCCACAGAGCCAACAGAGCAAGCAGAGTAAAGTATGCAGCAAATGTAACATGTTGGAGCTTTTCTGAGCTAAAGGTTGTGCAGCTTGTTAAAAGCAGGAGGGGGGGGGGAGAGTTTTGATTCCTCTGGGAACAGGGAGGATGATGAGAGTGAGGCTGGGTCACAATGGCCCCATGTGTCTCAGATGTTACATGTATCTGACTCCCGTGAATCACCTGTGATTCCTAGTCATCATGGTTACCCCCCTCTGTCTTCTGTCTTCTCTTTCCTCCACTAGAAGCAGGGCTGCCTCAGGCCGCCTACACTAACCTTTGCTCTGCAACAGCAGGTATTGATGGAATCCTCCCGCCAAAACTTGCTGCTGAGAGCTGTTTCTTTAGCTGGGCAATGTGCAGGGAACACTTCCCTGCGCACCGGCCCATTAACGCAGGTCCACGGTGCCCCGCTCCCCTATGTGACATATATTATCTGCATTTAATTCAATATATGCACGCTAATAGCAAAGTAGGAGTTTTTGTAGAAGGAGCGTGTCCTATCTATTCATTTTATGATTCAGGACATGGAGGTTTCTATGCGCATAACACAAAATCAAAAGGCAAATTCAGACAATCAGTCCCTTCTGAAAGCGAAATACAGAGCTAAATCATCACGTCCCTATCGCGAAAAGTGCTTTTACTTTAATATTGGCAATGCATTAGAGGTCAAGGGTGCAAATTTAAACACGCGTGCACACGCTGCGGAGCACCTCCCCCAGCAACAGATTGCCGTGCCTCTTCACCTGGCGCCGGTCGAGAAATGCAGATATTCTTTGGAGTTTATTTAGAATGGCTACAGGGATGGCAGGTCAAAAGCAACTCGAAAGGCTGGTTGTGTGTCCAGACCTCCAGCGAAGATGTGAGGGGCCCTTTTAATGAGTCTCTCTTACAGAGGCTGCTTCTGTTCAGGATGTGACCATGGACAAGCTTGAGCCTATTTAAAGTGGCTTTTTCTTGGGCCTAATTTGGCACTTTTTGGGTTTGTGAACTGGTCGCTTCTAGAAAGAAGGCAATTCAATCCGGCTTACTCAAAAACAATGTTGCATTGCAGGAAACATATATTGCATGTAAAATCCATAGATCAAAAACAGAAAAGGGCGATGGGTGACATTTTTTTCCAATCCTAATTCACTGCTTTGCCCTGTAGCGTTAGCACAGCAATATCTTGCATTTAGAACAACTGGTTAGCACATGACAATGGAGCACTGTTAACGGAATTTCAGTTCTCCTTTATTATGAAGTGTCTGTGCCTTTTGGACATGGACACAGCATTGTATGGAACTCACTTGTGATGTATAGGTGCCGCCACTTTTGCAGACCTCAAGAGTCACTCAGAACATTCCATCAAGGCACTGGGTCGGGGAAAGTCTGCTCCTATAAGAAATATATTCATATTACGCAGTTTTAGGTTTAGTTTATTTAAGGTAAGCTATAAACAGTGGTATAAGCTAAATACACGGGGCCAGATCCGGGGCTACGTTTCCATTACATTTCAAGGCGTAGCATATTAACGCTAACGTATTTACTATGCAATACCCTATGAACTCTACCTTAACTTTATGCTGCGTAAGTACTGCAGTACATAAATGCTACACGTACGTACCTGCCTAAGCATGCCCATACTGTATGATTTTAATGCCTCACCCCGCCTCCGGAGCGTAATTACAGGTGTCGTATGATTGACACACCCCTTCATTCATAGTTACGCTGTTGAAACTAGGCTGGTGACGTGGCATAGAATCTGCCGCGCACATGCGTAGTACATACAAAACATAGTTTTTACGTCAGCGGCTAGCGTAAAATCGCTCGCGTACGTAGTTCTGGATTTACGCCATGGTCAGTTATAGATATAGCTTTATGGGCTTATATTAACGGTTAAGATAAGAATAGTGTTTATGTACTCTGTAAATGTATATGGATAAGATAAGTATAGTGTTTATGTACTCAGTAAATGTATATGGATAAGATAAGTATAGTGTTTATGTACTCAGTAAATGTATATGGATAAGATAAGTATAGTGTTTATGTACTCAGTAAATGTATATGGATAAGATAAGTATAGTGTTTATGTACTCAGTAAATGTATATGGATAAGATAAGTATAGTGTTTATGTACTCAGTAAATGTATATGGATAAGATAAGTATAGTGTTTATGTACTCAGTAAATGTATATGGATAAGATAAGTATAGTGTTTATGTACTCTGTAAATGTATATGGATAAGATAAGTATAGTGTTTATGTACTCAGTAAATGTATATGGATAAGATAAGTATAGTGTTTATGTACTCAGTAAATGTATATGGATAAGATAAGTATAGTGTTTATGTACTCAGTAAATGTATATGGATAAGATAAGTATAGTGTTTATGTACTCAGTAAATGTATATGGATAAGATAAGTATAGTGTTTATGTACTCAGTAAATGTATATGGATAAGATAAGTATAGTGTTTATGTACTCAGTAAATGTATATGGATAAGATAAGTATAGTGTTTATGTACTCTGTAAATGTATATGGATAAGATAAGTATAGTGTTTATGTACTCAGTAAATGTATATGGATAAGATAAGTATAGTGTTTATGTACTCAGTAAATGTATATGGATAAGATAAGTATAGTGTTTATGTACTCAGTAAATGTATATGGATAAGATAAGTATAGTGTTTATGTACTCAGTAAATGTATATGGATAAGATAAGTATAGTGTTTATGTACTCAGTAAATGTATATGGATAAGATAAGTATAGTGTTTATGTACTCAGTAAATGTATATGGATAAGATAAGTATAGTGTTTATGTACTCTGTAAATGTATATGGATAAGATAAGTATAGTGTTTATGTACTCAGTAAATGTATATGGATAAGATAAGTATAGTGTTTATGTACTCAGTAAATGTATATGGATAAGATAAGTATAGTGTTTATGTACTCAGTAAATGTATATGGATAAGATAAGTATAGTGTTTATGTACTCAGTAAATGTATATGGATAAGATAAGTATAGTGTTTATGTACTCAGTAAATGTATATGGATAAGATAAGTATAGTGTTTATGTACTCAGTAAATGTATATGGATAAGATAAGTATAGTGTTTATGTACTCTGTAAATGTATATGGATAAGATAAGTATAGTGTTTATGTACTCAGTAAATGTATATGGATAAGATAAGTATAGTGTTTATGTACTCAGTAAATGTATATGGATAAGATAAGTATAGTGTTTATGTACTCAGTAAATGTATATGGATAAGATAAGTATAGTGTTTATGTACTCAGTAAATGTATATGGATAAGATAAGTATAGTGTTTATGTACTCAGTAAATGTATATGGATAAGATAAGTATAGTGTTTATGTACTCAGTAAATGTATATGGATAAGATAAGTATAGTGTTTATGTACTCTGTAAATGTATATGGATAAGATAAGTATAGTGTTTATGTACTCAGTAAATGTATATGGATAAGATAAGTATAGTGTTTATGTACTCAGTAAATGTATATGGATAAGATAAGTATAGTGTTTATGTACTCAGTAAATGTATATGGATAAGATAAGTATAGTGTTTATGTACTCAGTAAATGTATATGGATAAGATAAGTATAGTGTTTATGTACTCAGTAAATGTATATGGATAAGATAAGTATAGTGTTTATGTACTCAGTAAATGTATATGGATAAGATAAGTATAGTGTTTATGTACTCTGTAAATGTATATGGATAAGATAAGTATAGTGTTTATGTACTCAGTAAATGTATATGGATAAGATAAGTATAGTGTTTATGTACTCAGTAAATGTATATGGATAAGATAAGTATAGTGTTTATGTACTCAGTAAATGTATATGGATAAGATAAGTATAGTGTTTATGTACTCAGTAAATGTATATGGATAAGATAAGTATAGTGTTTATGTACTCAGTAAATGTATATGGATAAGATAAGTATAGTGTTTATGTACTCAGTAAATGTATATGGATAAGATAAGTATAGTGTTTATGTACTCTGTAAATGTATATGGATAAGATAAGTATAGTGTTTATGTACTCAGTAAATGTATATGGATAAGATAAGTATAGTGTTTATGTACTCAGTAAATGTATATGGATAAGATAAGTATAGGTGTGTGTGTGACTGTATGCCATAAGAAAGTATGACCATTGTGATAATATGGTGGTTTGATGGTTATAAATAGGATGTGCAGTGGGATAGATGGTGTGGGCAGTGTAATGGTGTGGGCAGTGAGATTGCCAGTATGGCAGCGTGATAGTGAAAATAGGATGGGCAGCAGTATAGGTAGCATGGGAAGCAGTATAGAAGGTCAGTGCCACTTAAATAATATGTTACATTGTGTGACCTAATTAATATGTTAGATTGTGTGACTTAATAATTTGTTACATTGTGTGATTTAATTAACATTTTGATTCATTTGTTACATAGAGGTATATCATTTGTCAGGCCTTGGCATTCTCTGATATAACACCATTATAATGACAAGCCAGCCAGCCAGCCCCTGCGTACCGAACTGCGTAGTAGGTCCTTTACTAAGGATCCACACCCAAGAAGTGACTGCTTCTTAGGTGTGAATCAGGGCCTTTTGGCCTTATCCAGACCTACGCTGTTGTGCGTAGCGTATTATCGCCGAACGTAAAATCGATGCACGGCAATAGGCACTCCCCTTGCTCGTACCTAGTTTAGCATCCATCGGCAAATCCTACCATAACTTTTGTGTTCGTTCCCGCGGCCGTCCTTACGTTCATTGCGTATAAACGACGCTTAACACGCCCATACTGTAAAATTTTAATGGCTCCCCCCGTCTACATTCCTTAACTCCAGCTTCCATACGAACTTCATATAAACACGCCCCTTCGTCGGTAAAAAAAGTATACGGACGCCCGAATCGCTGCTACGAAAATCGGTGTTTTACTACTGGAAGTTGTCACCAGGCGCATGCGCGGTGCGTTTTTTTCTGCAGATTTTACGCTTACGATCAGCGTTAGCTCGCAAGCGTGCGTTGTTCTGGATCAGGCCCTTTGTCATTAATAGATGTGATGCCTTTATTAACATACCTGCACAGGTGTTTTTTTTTTTACATACAGGTCAGGTAGAAGGAGGGTAACTCTTTTGTCAATTGGCAGGTAGCAGAAGCTAGATGCACTGCGTCTTCCCTGCTTGGGTGGGCAGTAGACTGGCTGTGACTCATAGGTTTAAAATGGGAGTCCCCTGCTTTTGTCCCTCTGATGTCCCTGCTGAGTCCCTTAATGTACACCAGAAGGGAATAATCTTTTTTTTGGTCCACTGGAGGGAATTTGGTTTGGGGGATAAAAAACGATGGTTAAACAACAATTCCCGTCATTGACTATATTCTGATATTACATGATTCCTAGTTGTTAATGGCGAGGTTCAATTGACATATTGAAGATTGATAAGTTGCATAAACCACTTAAAAGACTGCACGTAGTTTCCTAAGAAGAAAGAGGTGTGCCACGGCAGCCTCAGGGAAGAGTGGGTGGGAGGAGGGATGTAAATGAGGCGGGGAGGGTGGGGTTTGGAGAAGTCTGTGTGTATTCTCCTTCTTAAGAATTAAAATATGCACGGGAAGTTAGGGAAGCATTAGGGTACTCTTAAACTAACCTCTTTAAAAAAGGGGTAGATGGCATGGGAAGGAGCTATAACTTAGGCCGGAATACATGCTTATCCGAGCCTACATAAAAGTTTCTTAACTGTGAATACGGTTCGAGATTATTAAAGTGATGATAATTTAATATAATTTGAAGTACTCATATATTTATTAAGGGTTCAGGCATTCCCACTTGATTCTAGAGCTTTATGCTGAGAAATATGGGCCATATTTAAATTTATTAAAGTTCCTAAATATACGCAGGTCGTGTGCGTATGTTTGTGTTTTTATGCTATTTTCGCATGCGCGTGGCAGATGTTACGCATAAGAACTCATTACGCATGGAGTTTATCTCTGTGCCTAATGACATCTGTAAGAAGGGGACGTGCTAGCACTCCGTAAGAACAAGGATACGCAAAGGGGGGGAAAATAAATAGGACAGCATGGACTGGGATAGGCACTTAGCAAACTCAGCACAAACGTACGCATGGAAAGTTAAGGTAGGTGGTGGAAGTTAGCTTAAATCCTTAAGAGCGAGGGCAGTGTCATGGGTGTCGAGGGGAGTGTCATGGGAGTGCACTTGCCACTTAGGTGCGTAGTTTTGCTAATCCATGCATACTCATACCTCCCAACATTTGAGAATTGTAAAGAGGGACAAATTTTTGCGGCCTAGTAGAAGGGGTGTGTCTTGTACTGTGTCCACATAGTGGGTCTAGTGCATGCCTCTTTTAATAGTTTAGCCATCCATATGTCTGCCCCTTATTATTTGTCCAGCCTCCATGTCTGCCTCTAATTATTATGACCAGCCTCCATATCTGCCCCTTATTATTATGGCCAGCATCCATGTCTGCCCCTAGTTATTATGGCCAGGCTCCAGGTCTGCCCCGTGCTATGGCCAGCCACTATGTCTGCCCTTATTATGGCCAGCCTCCATGTCTGCACCTTATTATATGTCCAGACTCCATATGTCTGCCCCTATTTATATGTCCAGCCTCTATATGTCTACCCCTTATTATATGTCCAGCCTGCATGTCTGCCCCTTATTATTATTGCCAGCCTCCATGTCTGTCCCCTATTGCCAGAGCCAGCTTCCATCTGCCCCTATTGCCAGTGCCAGCATCCATGTCTGCCCCCTATTGCCAGTGCCACCCTCCATGTCTGCCCCAAATGCCAGTGCCAGCCTCCATCTACTCACTTATTGCCAGGATTCATCTGCCCCCTTAATGCCAGCCTCCATCTGCCCCCTTATTACCAGCCTCCATCTGCCCCCTTATTGCCAGCCTCCATCTGCCCCGTTATTGCCAGCCTCCATCTTCCCCCTTATTGCCAGCCTCCATCCGACCCCTTAATGCTAGCCTTCATCTGCCCCCTTAACGCCAGCCTCTATCTGCCCCCATAATGCCAGCCTCCATATCTGCTCCTTAATGTCTGCCCATAATGCCAGCCTCCATGTCTGCCCCCAAAT
>WWET01000802.1:487048-500286 GCA_011038615.1 Limnodynastes dumerilii | reverse complement strand
GGTGGTATATGGGGAGACCGCTGGAATACTTACCCTAACGCCATCTTCAGATGGCGTTATTTAACGTGTCGGAGCGGATTGTTAAAATCCGCGCTGACACTAAGTAAATACCGGCCCGCATTCATTAGAGCAGGCCGGCGATCGGGAGGGTAAATGCGATCGTCGCCATGGTTTCCATGGCGATGATAGCATTGTAAATATGGACAAATTCGTTTTCATATGATAAAGCCCGTTTTCACACGAAAACGGGCTTTATCATATGAAAACGATCCTTGTAAATAGAGCCCACTGTCTCCTATTTTCCTCTTCCTTTGGGGAGCAAGCCTAAATAATAATTTAATTCCCTAATTTAGGGTATGACTTCATGTGTCTGCAATAGTAATAATTATTTAGTATTTATTTATATAATAGATATATAATATATATAATAATAACCAATATGATAGAATATGACAATAATGAGGTTAGCATTAGTAATCTGTATAGTTATCTATACTAGACCTGCAGTATATGCATTATGTTCTCGGAGGACAATAGTAATGTATACAGCCATGGTGGTTTGCTACGCATTCAAATCCTATATTAAAAAAAAGTATATGGGATATGTAGATGCATGAATATCTGTCTATGTATGCCTCTGTGAACGTAATTATGTGTCTGTATATATGGATAGGTTTCTCCTTTAGTGCTTTGGTCATGCATAAAACACTGTGGAATTACTATACCAGGGCTGGTCTTATTATATCAAATTTCTCATTAGCAGCCCTTGCTAGCTCTACTGTATCCTCCATTGCATTGAATTTACCAACCTGTTTAGATTTTCTCATCTGAGAGCACTTCTGGAACAGACCCCTACAAGGAGACCTACTTGCTGCATTGCTTATATTCACTAACAATTTTTAAACATTGGTAAAAATGGCAAATGGCAAAAATTTAGCACAGTTGCTAAAATACAAAGAAGCACTATACAGTCTGGAGACAGGTATAAAATCTTTCATTCTATATGATGTAGGGGAAGGTTTAAGGTCTTTTCTTCTATACAGGCTAAGGGAAGGTAAACAGTCTTTCACACTTCAAAATCTGAGGAAGATATAGGCTATTTCTTCATTCAAGCTGGGGGAGTGAAAAAGATCCTATAATATACACTCTGGCGGAAGGTGTATAGACCTTCACGCTGTACACTCCGGGGGAAGGCAAATAGAACTTTGCACTGTATATTCTGGTGAAAGCTATATGGCTGTTATATAATATCTATAATATATATAATCTGGAGGAAACTAAAGGACTTCCATACTATAATCGGGGGATGGGGTGGGGAGAGGTGAATGAACATACACAATATTCAACATGGGGTGCAGCTGGATAGTATTTTGCACTTCCCATTAATTGCACAAGGTTTTTCAAATATGGCAGTTGCATTACTTTTATGTTGCTTCAAGAGCCGACTCATTTTCTAGTCATATGAACGTAAGCGCTTCATGGTAATGCTGTTTATAGCTTAAATGATAAGTTTATTTATGATTGCCCATTTTTTATTGTTTTAACGCCAGCATTGTGTATAGTTAGAGGGTCTGTCTTCTTTCCCAATGCCTGCCTTTATTATATTAATCATGAATTGAAGGTTATCAAACCTTGTACATCGTATAGTAGGTCAGTAATATTCGCAGTTGTGTTACTAACATTTGTCCACAAGTGAGCTTAGACTGGTCATCTGCTCTCTGTATTATATTGTTGACATTTCAAAAATGTTACGGATTTCAACTGCTGAAGCGCCCTAATTTATTTTCTTTTTTTTCAGGTGCCTAAATGACAATGAACGTCTATCTATCCACTATTCACCACATTCCAGGATGGTCTGGTGCTAAGATAGTCTACTATATTTATTTTAATGTATTGCAATAAGTAATTTGTACTGGTGTTCTTCCCTAGTCACAGGGCTATTGATTTTGTTTTGACACACATAATTATTGAATTTAGTATCTGCTGCATAGTAAATTTACTCAGTTTTTGCCTTTCATATTTCCTGACTGTATAAAGGTTTACACATATTTCTTGGACACTGCATGTATTGTAACAGCATTAGTTTAGATCAGAGGTTCTCAACTGTACTTGGAACATTGTCGGGTGGTACTTAAAGCAACCGGGAAAAGTCACAAGGACATAATGAATCAAATATCTTGGGGGCTAAATGATGCACAGTATGTAGAAAATGCTCCTTAAAATCACTGTAAAATTGTGTAAATGACAACGAAACCCCTGAAAAAATATATATGGGTCAGGGGTATCTGCCTATATGATATGCAAAGTGAAAAACAAGGTAAAAATATTTGGTTGAAAAGTAATATTACAGACAATAAAACATAATTGCTACTGGTTGATACTCAGACCGGCTGGTTAATATAATAGCAGCAACCACTATATGAGAAAATTCATACATTTAATCACCATAACACGATAAAGGATAATTGAGAGAGCATTGTAGACAGTCATAAGTGCAGCCTGTATTGGAGAACAAAACTAATGGAGGGGAACGGCAGGTTACCCTCTCCACTATATGATCACGCTTGAAGCTTATAATCCTGTATCATAAAAGGAAATAGTAGTCGGTGTATACTCCAAAAACCTAAGAAACTGCTTGCTTGCTTATGTAGATTCCAAAGGGATATGTAGTATAAATGTGGTCTAATGTCAGTATCAATATTTCAGCCGATGCGTAGTGATCTGATCAAGCCTTAAGCCGTCACTAATGACAAAGTATATGTGTCACGGCACGCTGCAGGGCTGCGGCATTGTTAAAAACCTCACATTGCTTCCTTACTTCCTCCTCGTTCCCTGAAGTCCTTCCCACCTTGCAGCTGCATCGTCCAGACGCCCAGGCTCCTCCGGCGTCCCTCTACTCTCCATCTGACGCTTCTCCTTCCTGCGTCTCCCCGCCTCCCGGCGCTTGCGGCTATGGGTTGCTATGGACGCATATTCGGTCGGGCCGTCGGACTGGCGTCTGGTGCATTGCTCAGCCTATTGCTTGCTTTGGCGCGCTCCCAGCCCACCATTTAAAGCTCACTCTCTCTCAGACACAGTCGCCGGTTATAGCTTCCTTACCGTTGCTCTGCCTGCTTCTTGCCTTGTACCATTCTCTTCTATATTTCTGTGATTCTGAGTGCCCAACTGTTATCCTGCCCTGTTCCTGCCTGTGAGCCTTCAGTGTTTCATCTCCCCTCTCTCTCTCCCTCATTGTTCATATCCTCTTGGTGTTAACCCTTCCTTTCCTTGAATGCTTTTTTCTGTTTCCCTTAGGGGAATCCCGCTGCGTGAGTGAGAGAGTGAGTCTCCTTTGTTTGTTGGTGCGTCAGTTGCGTTTTGTCTTCCCAGTTAGTACTGTTTAGTGTTATTCATAGTTGGTCAGCCCAGTCCCTTCTGGAACTCTTTCTCCCTCTTTTCCCTTATCTCTCTCCCATCCCCACTGCCCCACTTCCAGACTCTTTTCCTCTCCCGGGTGAGCCCCTGGGGCATCGACCTGTGGGTAAATCTGCCGCACAAGACTATCGTCACCATTAGAGGCTCTAGAGAAGAGCCAGATCCTGCTAGACTCCGTGCCCTGGTGCACCTCGCCCGTTTCTTCCTGCGACCTCCCTGGTTCTTCAGACAAGGTAATTCCAGTGGTGTCATAACAATATGATAGTTAAAACAACAGCTTGAGCAATGGTGGCCAATAGTCCTCACAGTTTTCTGAGGCAACTGCCTTCTATTGATGTTCTGGATGTCTATTGTGTTTGTTTCTTTCTATCACACGAAATAGACAATGAGGGGATCCCCACGCAATGCTTCTCAGGGTTTCTTATTCATATTCAGGGTGTCACTGGTGTTAATTGTTAATATCAGGCTCAATCAAGTAGCAGGTAGTAAAAAACTGACGCGTTTGTCCGCGATGCACGCGGTTTCATCAGAAAAAAAGAAGAGATTTAGAACTGAACTGCAAAAGTACATTTAACAGTCTTACAGCCAATCCATGAAAGGGTCCGTTGATGACATGGTTAAGTTAGGATATGTAGTGTTAAGCTAAGTCTTAAATTAAGTATGTGGTGGTACCCGAGTCAGGGCGAGCCAGACTGACCATTGCTTGCCTTCGGGGAGCACAGGGGAATTCTCTTCCTATTTTCCTCCTTATCTGGGTGGCTGATTGGCTCTGGTTGCACCGTGGAGGTTTAGGAAGTCGTTTGCCCCCGTTGGTTATCACTCTGATTCTTCAGGTGCCCCCCCTCTCTCTTTTCCTCTATGTCTCAGTTACCGCTGTTTAATTTCTCGCTTCTAGGATGATTATATTTTTGTGTATTTAGGATGATTATTAATTGTGTTAAGTATTCATGTTCAGTTCTAATTGGGTAGGGTCATGTTCATTTCTTTTGAAGGAGCGATCAAAGGGGGTCATCGAGCCCCCATCTTCGGACACTCTTATATTCATTGGGCTCATAATTTGGTGGATCTCAGAGGTGCACCTGTTGGGCTATAAGATTGGGATATAGATTGATTAGGGATTAGAGGTATGCGATGGGACATGTTTCCACGTCTGTGCTACGACGTAATTAACCAGTGCGGTATGCCAGACATCTCAATCTTACACCTCGGCGGAAACGGGAATGGTCATGGCGGGGTCTGTGCTCCATTCGCGCCATAGGCAGGACTCCTAAGAAGTTTAATCGTGCTATTGCTAAATTTGTTGCAGATCTCGGTGGTAAGATCATTCTTCATCCGAATTTTGCACAAGGATTCATTGCTTTCAGCAGGGAACTTAAGCACCTAGAAGAAGGAGTTGGAGAGCTAGAGATCAAGAGCAGACATGGAATGGGAGCCAAGGATAATAAGAAATTACCAATCTGATCAGGGAGAGGAACTCCTATTTGAGCAAATTTACTAGGTGCTTTAATAATTAATTAGGAGTCCAACAGAAGCCCCTAGTTACAGGTCAACATATTATCCAAGAGGCAAACAATAGTTCAAGATTGCTCCTAGTGGCGAGACAGGATATTACATGTCCATGTTGTGTAACAATTGTTGGAAAAGCATTGAAAATAGAAATTTGCTATTAGGACAGGAGCATATTTCACCATTCCCAATAGCGTCAGGCAGTGACGGTTGTGACTGGCAGATTAAGCTTAGGCTGTTGCAGCTGCAGCAGGTAAAAGGTTAGAGCTTAAGTGAAAGCTTAGGGTTAGCCTGCGGGGCATGGAGGGTTAAGCTATGGGGCATGGAGGATTAGAATTAGGGCTGAAGGATAAGAAGGTTAGGGTTAGAAAAGGGTTAAGGGTAGAGTTGGGTTAAACACTTACCTTTTGGTGTATGACCCAATGTGACTCCCGCAGTCGCATCTCTGCCGCTTTCTAAAATGCAGACTGCTTGCAATTGTCGACTGTCTGCATTCAGCTGTAGTAAAATGGTCTTACAATAAATATATGGTGAACCCCACTCCTTAATCCAGAAATATGATTGGCAAGAAAGAGAACACAGGGAAGTAGAGGAAAAAAAGACAAAACATATTTGTACCTATTTACAGGATTAAGGGAACTTCTTTGAGTGTGTGACACTGATCAGAATATGGTCCCCTCACACAACACTTTTCATATACAGTAAGATTTGAGAAAACTTTTATATGGTAACAGTATTATACCATATACTGTATGTGGAACAGTGCTTCCTGTTTGCCGTTAGATTCTTTTTGTGTGGTAGGCAAAGGTTCCCCCTTCTATGTTTATAAGGAAAAAAGGGGGATGTACCACTTTAAAGCGCCCACTTTAAATCTGCAGCAGTGACATATGTTAGGAAGGTGCCAAAACCTCCCAAATAAATGTCCAGGATTGTATTTTGTTTTTAATATTTTGAAGTAAAGTATTTATATATTTTACATTCCTGGCTATTTATTTCATGAATATATATTAACGATTCCTTTATTTGTGTACCCTTTGTTTATCTTTTACATATTGGTCCTGAGGGATTGAAGATTTTAACAAAGAGACTGGACTTTTATCACAATAAGGACGTTTTTTTGAACATTTATTTTTTATTTATTTTTTTATTCCATATTATGCCGCTATGTATTTTATTTGTGAGTTGTGATTGCTATTTTTAGTAATTGTTGGTCACCATTATTGTAGGACACAAAATCAGAGCTGTAGCCATATGTGTTTGCCTTTCCCCTTCTATGTTTGTCCACTTCACTACCCACAAAGCCACGCCCTTTTTACTGGCACCCAGGAAACCTCGTGGCTTTTTCATGTTTTATGGGTTTTTTGAATCTCCTCCACATGTGCAGTTAAATGCAGACATGGTTTTTAAATCTAAATCCGGTCTAAAATTATCTGTACATTTCTGTACATACTGACTGCAATGTATAAAAAAAAGAAAATCTATAAAAGCTACAAAAAAAATTTCAGTTAAGACGGACATCCCTTTGCCATTATAAGTAGGTATAATAGGACTGGATTCAGTGGTTGCCACTCTAGTTGGCACCATATACCACCTATAAAACAACTTATACTTATTTTCTTTAATTCTTACATAAAGGGAGGATGCTGCCACATTTTCCCTGATCTCTTCCCAGTCCTCTGAATCCAATTCCACCCCTAAATCTTCCATCCAAGCACTCTCATGTCTCTCCATACCTTCTGATGAATTTGAGGCCAACTCAGAATATATAATTGAGATAACACTTTTAAAAGTTCTACGCTTCAGACACAAGGGTCCTGATCCAGACCTACGCTGGCTGGCATTAAGACGCCAGCCAGCAGCGTAAGATCGGCTTAAAAGCTGATCTGTGCATGCGCCGGGAAGATGATACCCGGCGTTACTATGGAAATGCCCGATCTATGTAGCCAGAGCAGGGAAGTCATTGAATAAGCAAAAATACTGTGTGCTTCTAAAGTAGGCCATACCCTCATCGACTGAGGTGAGTTCCACATAACACATAGCACAATAGTAACGCCAGAAGTTCGGAAGGCCCAAGCCCCCTCCAGCAATAGGGCGTTGAAGAAATTTAAGTCGCACTCTAGGCCTTTTGTTTTGCCAAATAAAATGACTAACCTGACTCTGCAAGTCTTTAAAAATAAATGGTGGAATGCAAACTGGAAGAGCTTGAAATAAATAAAGAAGCCTCAGGAGGACATACATTTTTATAGCATTTATCTTACCTATCCATGAAATAAAGTAATTATGCCAGCTACCTAAATCACTTTTAATTTGACGTAAAACAATGTTATTATTAGCCTTGTAGAGCCGCCTATAATGTTTGGTAACGTGTATATTTAAATATTTAATATATTTAAGATGCCATTGAAATGGAAGCAGATTAGATAGAGAAGTATGGTCAGCATCAGAGAGAAAAAAATCTAAAACCTCTGTCTTCTGAGGGTTGATTTTATATCCCGAATGCCCACCATATTGATCAAGTTCGTTCATTAGCTGAGGAAAGGAAGTAATAGGGTGGGAAATAGTCAAAAGCCCATTGTCAGCATACTGTGCTATTTTATATTGTTTTATCCCTATAGAGATGCCCTGAATGTGTAGATTATTGCGGATATGAATAGCTAAAGGTTCTATCATAAGTTCATAAATAAGAGGGGAGAAGGGACATCCTTGTTGCGTACCATTAGGTATCAAAAAAGGTTGGGAAGTGACTCTACTGACAGCAAAAGGGAGATTTGTATAGGGCCTGAACGCCCTGTAAGAATTTGCCATGAAAACCCATTGATTCGAGCACTCCGGACATAAAAGACCATGAAACTCTGTCAAATGCTTTTTCTGCATCTAACACAATGGGCATTCACTTTCATGGATGGCATGCACCAAATCAACTGCCCTTCTAATATTGGCCCAAATCCAGAACAACGCTTGTGAGCGAATTTATGCGCGGCGTATGGGCCATTCACGTATGTGTCACGTAAATACTTATGTGTGGGCGTGCCAATTTTACGTTTCACGAAATACGCTGAAATACGTTATGTAGGCGGGGATTTGCATTTAAAGTGTACAGTATGGGCGTGCTTAGCTGCGTAAATACGTGTTGCCCATACGTACGTATGCAGATCACATCGGTTACATTGCCAAAAGTTAAGGTAGGGTTTGGAAAGCGTATCTTGGACAAAATACGTACATTCAAGGGGTGTGACAAGGGGAGTGTATAGAAGGTACGCACGCATAAATACGCAACGCGAGTAAACGTATTGCAAACATAGTTCTGGATCTACCCCAATTGTCTAGTGCTTGCTGACCAGGGATAAATCCCATTTGGTCCGGGTGTATTAGGGAAGGGAGAATAACATTTCAACGTGTGGCTAGAATTTTAGCATATATACAAAGATCCACATTCAATAGGGAGATGGGCCTATAGTTAAAAAGAGAGGAAGGATCTTTTCCAGGTTTGGGAATGACAATGATATTAGCTAAAGTGGTGGCACGGTCAAAAGACATCCCATCTAAAATATGATTTTTAAAAAGTTTGTAACCGAGGAGCTAAAATAGAAGCATATTTTTTATAATAAGAGGGAGTAAGTCCATCCGGGCCAGGGGCAGATGACGATTTTAGGGATTTAATTGAATAGTTTCTTCTAAAGAGATATCAGCATTAAGACGTATTCTATCTGCATTAAATAATCTAGGAAGATTTAAGTCTAAATAAGTTTGTAAAGGTTCCAAATTACCATCTCCACAGGGATTAGACAAATTACACAGTGCACTATAGTATGATCGGAAGGCCTGAGACATTTCAGTCGGATCGTAAATAGGGGGAGCCGTAGGCGAGACTTTAATTTCCTTAATCGTGCTAAGCATCTGCTTTTTGCATAGCTTATTTGCTAATAAAGTGTCAGCTTTATCAGCCTTATCATAAAACTTTTGTTGTAGGCGTTTTAGGGTGTTAAGAGGTCTAGGGGCCAATATAACATTAATTTGACCTTTAATAATTAGAATTTGATGAAGAGTATCATCATGAGGGGAGGCCGCAAAAGCAGTCAATGAGATCAGTTGCGATTCTAGGTTGGATAGTGTTGTTGTATGTTCCCTTCTATATGCAATAGATTTACTAATAAGATGACCTGTTATGTGGCCTTATGGGCCTCCCAAACAACACCTGGTGAAACTCCAGAAGAGGAGTTATAATCAAAATAATCCATAATAGCTTTTTGAAGAGCCAATCTAGATTCAGAATGCAATAATATAGAATCATCTAATCGCCATTTTCTCTGTCTAGGAGGGTGGTGGAAAAGCTCCCACTGAGATAGTGTAGCAGCATGATCCGTCCACGATAGGGGTTGAATATCTGCTGTTAAAATAGTGGATATTAGAGTATGAGAAACAAACAGCATATCGATGCGGGTATGGCACTTATACGGGACCATATTCTCTGGCATCATGATTCTTCAATCTCCAAGTATCATATAACGCAAAGGAGCAGATGCATTCTAACATAATTTTCAATTCCCTGGGCTGGACACAGGAAGCACCAACCATCTGCAGAGTAGAGGAGCATTTATCTATGGAGGGATTAAGCACAACATTAAAATCTCCTCCTAATATAATATGGCCTTGCGCCTTTTTTTCCAAACACTTAAAGAATTGTTTAAAGAAGAGGGGTTTTGATTATGAGTGTATAAATTAGCTAATGTTACAGTTTCAGTGCGAATTATCCCCACAAGAATCAAAAAACGACCCTCTGGATCAGCATGGTTCAACAGACATTTAAAGGGGAGAGAATTTCCTATCAGTATAGCTACCCCCCGTTTCTTAACATCTGCTGAGGAGAAGACGGTGTGTGGAAAAGATCTACTGCGGAGGGTTGCATGCATACCAGTCAGGTGAGTCTCCTGAAAAAATGCTATGTCAGCCTTGGCACGTCATAGAGCTCCCAAAACTATAGTACGCTTATTTGGAGATTTCAAACCATTCACTTTCACTGAGAAAAGCTTAAACGGCATCAGAGCAAAAGAAATACTGCATCATATTAGGTACCAAATAGGTAACCGCAGAAGAAAAGTTGGAGGTTAAGTAACTTGACCCAAAAATGAGGAGAGAAAAGAAAAGAAAGAAGAAAGACAGAAAAAGGGAATAAAAAAGCATAATAGGCCACCGAAAGAGGAAAACAAGAGCCATAACTGGCAGGAACCCTTATGCATGAGTAAACATTTTAAAAGAAAGGTGTACCTGCTCCATGCAAAAATGAGATTTAGCAGACTCATATAAGGGTGTGTTGGGGGGAGGCATAACATACCTTAATTAGATAATGAAACATAGAATAAGTATATGTAAGCAACATATTAGAGACTTCCTGTGGGGCATCCCAGATAATAAACACTAGATTAATTCTAAATTAAACATGGATAACACATATGCAGAAGAATAATATAGAAAAAGGAATGCAGAAAAACCATACTTATATACTTCTTAATCCATACTATGTTTTATAATGAGAGAGAACTATATATCAACAGCAAAAAGAAGAGAATAAGTATACTGTGAAACATCTTGCTTAATTTTAAGTATTCCAACACAGCATCAAAGTGAGAAAAATATCATATAACCACTAAAAGAACCTTTTCAATACAATGACTTCAGTGTTAAAAGCTAAAGCAATTATTCACCACATGCACGGTAGGAACAAACAGTCTCAACAGTAACATTTGTAGAAATCTATAGTAAGAGAAAAACCTTTTAAAACTAATATTATATATATATATATGATAATATGACTGTTTTTACCAAACTAGACTGATCGTATTTATAGCCTCCAAACATGTGGTGAACAATTTCAAAAAGCATTATCATCAAACATGAGCAAAGATTTATTAGGCCGGGGGTCCTCTAGACGTATCTTTTCTACCGGCTTTAGACCATTCTAGGGGTGGCGGTCGGCATCTTTGTGACTTAGGTGACGCAGGGGCCTCTGGAGGTGGATCTGGATCAGAGGAAATATCCAACTGTTGCAATAGTTCATGTCCTTGAGCCAGTGTTTTAGCTGTGTAAAGGGTATTATTAGCCATCACTTGTAATTGAAAGGGGAAGCCCCAACCATACTTATATCCATATTGTCGTAAGAGCTTAGTGACAGGTTGCAAGTCCCTTCTTTTCTGTAAAGTGGAGGGTGTTACGTCTCGGAACAGCTGTATAGAGGTATCCTGATAGGTAAGATAGTCCATATTTCTGGTAAACATGGCAATCTTTTCTTTGGTTCTGTAATGATGGAAGCGGACAATAATGTACCTAGGGCATTGGTCAAATGCTGGTCTGGCTCTAAGAGCTCGATGTGCTCTATCCAAAAGCAAAGCGTCCTCTGATGCATCAGGTAATAAATGATGGAAAAATCCTGATAAAAAGTTCATAAGAGATGTCATTTTCTGGGACGTTTCGAATCCTAATGTTATTCCGCCTTGAGCGGTTTTCAAGATCTCTCGCTTTTCTTTAAGGATAGCTATTTATGAGCAAATATTTGACAGTTCTTTATCTACAGATTCTTGATACCTGCAAATGTCATCCGTTTTAGCCTCAAGAGTGCCAGTGCGTGGGCCTGATTCAGAGATCCGGAACTAACGAAAGTTCCGTGCGTATATTTAGGGTCGGATCGATTTTGCATCAACTGAGCATGCGTAGTAATAGTGCAACGCCATGTACGTTGAAGTTAAGGTCGGAAATGCCTTAAGGTCGGACTTGTGAATCGGTCGGAGACTAATGCGACCCTAAGTGCGGCGGAAATATACGGACCTAAGGATTTGCATAGAAATGGGCGGGGGGAGGCATTTAGATGAGGGAAAGTGGGCGCGCTTACAGAGTTAGGGCCCTAAATATACGCAACTAATAAACATAGGGTCGGAAGTGAGTGCGGCCAGTTAGGGCAAGTCTATGGAGGTGGAAGTTTAGATCCGGCGAGGAAAGTGACTGTTTATTCTGGTGGGTGTAACCTGTTCCGACCTGCCACTTAGATGCGTATATTTGCGGCCCGATCGCCGACGGATCTCTGAATCAGGCCCTGCGTGAGCCTAAGGAAGCCAATTCCATTTTGAATTCGTTAACTGCTTTTTGTTGCTGGAATGTCATTTTTATATCATTAGCCAAATTAGAAATTGCCGCTTGGATAGTAGGATCAATTTCAACTTCACTAGAAGATTGCAATTTAGTAGGAGAAAGGTCAGATTTCTTGGGAGGAAGTATTAGATTTTTTGGGGGAAAATGGGAGCAGTATTCCCAGTTTGTACTCTTCTATTCAGACCTTTCCCAACCATATGAGATAATTTCACAATATACAGTATAACACATTTTAGAGGTAAAAGATTCAGACACACATTACTTTTATGTATACAGATGTGTATCTAGGATCCCAACAGGGTACAGCAATGGTATATACCCACTACATAGCACAAATGTGATCTTATAGTTAATAACTTGATATCAGAGGTTTGATGTGGGAGCTTTTTCTTCCTCTGTTTAATCAGGTGGTTCACTGCTTTTGTGCTTCTGAGGCCCTAAATATACACCACCGAAGGAAAACTATCTAATGGTGATTAGACAACAGTTCCCATCATTAACAATATTCTGGTCTTACATGATTCCTAGACATTAATGGAAGGGTGCATTCCATGTATTTAAGGTCGGTAAGAAGTGTAAAAAATGAATGCCTTGTAAGCGAATCCACACCCCTGCAAATTTCTGTATTTGTGGGCATCTTTGATTCCACACAGAAGCGTGGAATGAGCTACCACTATCACTCCCCTCTCTCGTGTGTATATTGAGTGACCTACGCTGCCATAAAGCAGCCTTAAGTCGCAGAAGCAGATAAGCATTCCATCTGACCACCCCGTAAGTGGGATATCCCTCCCACACTGTAAAATTATAATGCTTCCCTCCCCCGCCTACCTTGGCATGTGGAAGGGAAGCACAGCCCATTTATTCTTAAACACCAACTTAGTTCCGTACGTAGTAAAACTAATGTAACATCTGGAGACCGTATGCCTCCAGTTCATACAGCCCACTTACACACTTTGGGCCAGATCCAGAGCTACGCTTTTATTACGCTGCGTATTTATGCTAGCGTACCCTTGATGCACTCCCCTCGGCACACCCCTCTCATGAACATATTTTGTCCGCCTTACACTTTCCAAACCCTACCTTAACTTTACACTAGTGGACGGGCTTCACACACGTAACTACGCTGCTAAGCACGCCCATACTCAGTGGCGGGCTGGGTCGGGGGCAGGGGGGCTTGT
>WWET01000802.1:446180-460100 GCA_011038615.1 Limnodynastes dumerilii | reverse complement strand
GCATGTTTGGCTCACACTCACCCATTCATTTTCACGGGACCCGCCAAGATGAGTAACCTCTCCGGGGACTTTTAGTGTTGGGGGGATTAGGGTTAGGCTCTTAGGAAGGAATAGTTAAAGTCATAGAAGGGGAGGGTTAGGGTCAGGGGGGTTCTAGGGTTAGGCTATAGAGAAGGGAGTATTAGGGTCAGGCTAGGGAGAAAGGAGAATTATGGTCAGACTGCAAGGAAGGGTTAGGATTAGGGTCAAGGAAGGGGAGGGTTAAGGTCAGGCTAGGGAGAAAGGAGGGTTAGGTTTAGGCTGTGGGGAAGGAAGGGTTAGGGTCATGGAAGGAGAGGGTTAGGGTTAGAATTAGGGAAACAGTTTGGGTACTTTTAGACTTATCTATTGGAGGACCATGTTCGGTGCTCCGGGGAGCAATTGCTATACCTCATAAGCAATCGATTTCCAACCAGCTTAAAACTGGCTGGGAGAGAACGGCCCTATCAAAATAGTGTTGTACGCAGCAGGGGCCCACACCTGTCCTGTTCTCCTGCGTGTAGTATTGTGGATCACGTTAGCCTATATTGCGGAGGCTATGGACAGAATTTCTTATTAAATTTTGATCAGGTTCATTATATGAGGTTGTTCCAGTTGCTGGGCGCATTCTTTGAGTCACGATCAATCCTCCCTGGATTTTTAGCCGAGCTGTAATTGCTAAACGTCCAATTATTTAAAAAAAAAAAAACAGCAAAAAAATACAGCGACAATCATTAAAAGCATTCTCTTTCCATCTCCACATAGAGAGAAGAAAAGGAAAGAGAGGAGGGAAGGGGGAGAAAACAGTGTCTTTCTTTAGCTTTGCAGCAAGGACAATCAGCGAATACAGGACTGAAACGTGATAGATTGCTCGATACAAAGGAAGTTGAACAGAGACGGCCTTGGGTCAAAAACAAGTCTTTACCAGAAATGGAAGTCCAGACTGGGAGACACTATTCATAATTGATAAGAATTCCATCAAAGGCTTTCAGCCTATTGTTGATGCTATTAAGCTAATTCTACACAAATAAGCAGCGGGACATGAATCTCAACACGCACAGCAATAATTCAGCAAGCTGGGTTTATAGAAATGCAAAAGGAGTAATGCACAGATTCCGATCCACGTGTCAGCGTTAATAACCGTGGAGAGCCTGGAGACACTTTATTCTCCAATTAAACAGCATGTCTTTATGATTTTGGACGCCTGTGTGGTTTAACACAAGAAATATTAACCACTAGTTGGCTGTATCCTTTGGTATCCCCCTGTCTCTGATTATACAATACAATTAATTGATCTGCCTTCACCTGGAAGACGATGGAGATAATAAAAATATGTTACAGGCCAGCTAAAGAGTCTACATAATGAATTATTGTCTCCTGCCTCGCAGTGAGAATGGTCATCATCAGGGGCGAAGGGGACAGACTTGGGCAACATAGAAAGGAGGTGGGGTCTGAGGTGGGAGGGGGTGAAGCTAGGTGGGGTCTGGTGGGACTGGAGGTGGAGCTGGGTGGGACAGCTACTTGATAGAAGCATTCAAAGGCTGGCAGCTTGCTTACAGTGCAGAGGGAAAGGCTACCATGGGCCCCATTCTCCTCCACGGGTCCGTGTACTATTATCTCTGCAACAGAGTTCACCCGAACGATGCTGCACTCCGTCCGGCTCTGATCTTACCACACAGGGTGGCCTGACCACACCCCATGCGTAGAAGATACACTTGGTGATGGGCATAAGCATTTCAATTGTTCTGTAAGGGATTGGCTAAGCCCTTAGATACAATTCAGTGTTTCACACTGAAGGGAATAATTAAGGTAGGGTCCTACTGGAGGATCTGCAGGTAGCAGAGTAGGGAAGGGTGTCCAGAGGGGTGTGCCCTGCTCTCCTACATGCGGGGGTTGTGAATCACAAAATTTGTACGAAAGCCCAGGGTTGCCGACTCTCCTGAAATTTGGGCAGTTCTCCCGGTATCCCTGGAGAGCTGGCAAATCTCCCGCAGAGGGCTTGAGGCCGTAGTTTCATGAAATAGTATGTTAGTGTTGCTAGGGACAGGGAGAGACTTGATGCAATTTGCATCAAGCCCCGCTCCCATCACTAGTAAATCTAAAAGGAGGTACTTTAAAATCAGGGGGTGGGGCTTAATAACATAATTTGCATGAATTACATCATTAAGCCCCACCCCCTGCATTCATCTATTCCCTCTGGGATCTCCTGGAGGGAAGCTATTAAAAGTCATCAACCCTGCGATAGCCTCCACAGCACAGGCTACTGTATGGAATATATGACTAAGTGTGAACCCAGTCCTGTGTCACTAAACATCAGTTGTCAGTTGATTCACACAGAATCCATTCCTTGTGTTTGTCACAGCAGCGATTTCAGGAGTCTGTTGTTTGATCATTTTGTTTGACAGTTAATGGGCCTTTCTTTACATAAAGCTCAAGATAAATCAAAGTTAGCCTGTAATTCATACTGTTTTCCCATTAAGCTCAGCTGAGTGGGTTTGTCAGCTCCACAGAACATTTTACCCTCTGGGCTTGGGTGTTAAATGTGTGAAACATGATTAGCAAGTTGCATATCATTGCAAATAGATGAAAAAAAAAATCTTGCAATGTGTCATTGTGTCTGTGCACAATTATGGGTAACGTCATACACCTCCCACATAGTGTGAACACAAAATTTATGATAATGATATTTTAGCTTAAAATTACCATAATAACTTTTAAAGTCATGTCACATAAATATGTATCAGTGTAGCGCATTCTTAACACTGTTGACTCATGGGATAAATAATTATTATTATCGGTTGGCATTTCAGACATATATTTGAGGCATCCAGGTTACAAATAATTCACATCAAAACTTTTCAACTTTATCAACACCCCCAAGAAGACAAACAGTAGCTCTCAGCTCCTCTGTGACACTGACTGGCATAGGGTCATACCTAGGGAGTATTTTGCAGTGGGGTGACTATCTAGAAGAGCACAAAGCTGTAAGTGGGAACTGTTTAGTGATTATTTAAGGTTAATTCATGGTTGCCAACTTTTGCAAATGAATATCAGGGAGATTTTGATAGCACTATCAAGGCCGCACCAAAGGGGTGTGTCATGTAGTGTCAATGGGATGTGTCCTATAAATGAGCTTTCTCAATAAGAATAGCAGCATCAGTATTTATTGATAGTTAAAATGTCACAGAATAAATATTTTCTGTATTTATTGTGCATACTCTGTATAGGAGATCAATGACTTCTTCATCTGCCACCACCATAGGCCTTAATGCAAGGAAATAGAACACAATTTCTAAATTCTGTCATCATACCGCAATGACTTCTGTAACTGAATCAGCATCAGGGAGATTGTCCAACACTTCAGGGAGTCAGGGAGATCACCTGCTCTTCAGGGAGACTCCTTGATATAACAGAGAAAACACAGGGAAACCCCACAGAAGAGGTTTGAGTGGCTGCTTTATGCAGTGCACTGCATATATACTCAAATATAAGTTAGATCACCAATTAAGCCAAACAACAACATATGCGGTGCCAAAATAAAGAAATGTTTATTTTATGAGCCAAGTATAATACTTGGAGTAAGTATCGGCGAAAATATACACTCCTTCCGGGACGTTTTTAAACAGTAAGTATTTGCAACAATGTAGGCCAATAATCACAAGTAATAATGCAAATAATAGTAAGAAGATACAAAGAAGCCAGGAATACTCAGCCAGTGATGATTGAAGCTGCTAATGCAGGAAAAAGTCCATGAGAGCTGGAGGTATCAAGAGAACTCTCCCCTCTTTACAGAAGACGTACACAGAGACCTTCGCCACTTGCATTGATGACTTAGCAGAGGGAGGGACAGCATACAAGCGTGGAAACGCGAAGCCCAGCCGTGAGGCTGGTAATGGTCTGGATTAGGGACAGCATTTATTCCTCGTCATGAGGATAGAATGGGCGCAAGTTCTCCTGTTGATACCTCCAGCTCTCATGGACTTTTTCCTGCATTAGCAGCTTCAATCATCACTGGCTGAGTATTCCTGGCTTCTTTGTATCTTCTTACTATTATTTGCATTATTACTTGTGATTATTGGTCTGCATTGTTGCAAATACTTACTGTTTAAAAACGTCCCGGAAGGATTGTATATTTTCGCCGATACTTACTCCAAGTATTACACTTGGCTCATAAAATAAACCTTTCTTTATTTTGGCACCGCATATGTTGTTGTTTGGCTTAATTGGTGATCTAACTTATATTTGAGTATATATGCAGTGCACTGCATAAAGCAGCCACTCAAACCTCTTCTGTGGGGTTTCCCTGTGTGTTCTCTGTTATAATATTTTGGGCTCTGCAGAGCACCCCCCTAGGTGGGGTAGGCATAACTCTAAAACACTTATTGAGTGTGCGACATACTTTTTGTCTGTAGACTCCTTGATATTCATGGAGAGTTGGCAACCATGGGTTAATTCGGTAACAACTGGAGCAAAGAGGGTGTCAGCTTTCTTTCTTGCCAAAATATCTTGTGCTGATCTGGGCTGGCAACAGGAAGGGAAACAGAGAGGGTTAAAGGTTTTTAAGCTCTCTGAGTGGGCTGGACGCAGAAGGGTAAAGGAGTCGTCTATTATCTATGAAGTCTTATAAGGGATTCAGACAGGAAGTAAGATTTCATTCTCCTTTGGAATTCCCCTCCTTCCCACCCTATTTAATTTAGTTATGTTGCTTATTGTTGGTTATCCTCCCCTTGGTGGAAAGCAGTAAGATTTTGGTTATTGTTTGATGTTTATGGTTCTGATGTTCGAGGCAGGTGGAGGTTTAGTCAAGGTAGTATGCGACTTTGTAATGTACTCAGCTGTATATAAGGATTGGCCTGTTTTGAGTCTTGTCTGCATGGGCATTTTTGTGGTACTACAAGTAAGGTGCAGGGCCGACCCGGAAGGGCCTCATTTACTAAGGTACAAAAACCGAATTTTTGGCATCGATGTAGATCAATTTTAAAAGGGAAAAATCGCCATGCTTTTCTATTGAAAAGTACGGCAATTGTCCATTTCAAAATCGGAATGTAATTTTCTATTACTTATCCTGCCGACGCATATACTACTATAAGGAAAAGCATGGTCATGTGTTTGTGGCCATACTTATCCTTATAGTAGTGTAAGCAACAGCCTGATAAGTGATAGAAGTCTCTAAGCAAATGTGTTATGTGTTCCTAAAAAATGTAAAAATGTTCCCAAATAAACTTAACAATATTACCTGACCTAACAGTACATGTTAAACCCTGAATAAAATGTGTACAAAATGTCCCCTACTGTGTCGCTAGAATATTCTGGTGGCCACCGTGACAAAATATACCCTAAAGTGTATGTGACAGTAAAAATGTGTAAAAAAATATTACATAAATGTCGTGACTCACCATTTAGCAGTCATCTGTCTTGAGATGACTTGCTTGTATTATCAGCTTCTTCTGAAGATCTTCTTTAAATGTTGCTTGGAGAGACTTGAGAGGCTTGAAGATGTTCCTCCGGTGCTGGCATCTGGTCTTTGGCCTCTCCTGGCCCTTTCCACGACGCACCCCTTCTTACTGCTCGGTGTCCCCGCTACTAATGACCAGTCTGTCGCTAGGGGGCCAACTTTTATAGGAAATATGACGCCATCAACATTAGGGGGCTCTAGTGAGCGCTCTAGTGTTGGTGACGTCATTTTACCTATAAAAAGAGGTATCCTGGCGACAGACCAGTCATTAGTAGTGGGGATACTGAAGACCTTAGTAAATGAGGCCCTAAGACTCCCTTCCCTGCAGTCTAAGACTCCCCTCCCCACAGCCTAACCTTAAGACTCCCCTCCCTGCAGCCTAACCTTAAGACTCTCTTCCCTGCAGCCCAACCCTAAGACTCAACATATTATTATTATTATTATTATTACTATTATTATTATTATTATTATTATTATTATTAATATAGATTATTATATAGCACCACAAATTGTCCACTTACTCATTTGTTAGGAAAAGTTTCTAATCAGCATTATTTTCAAAATAGAGACAGCCGGCTGTCTGTATTTTGGAAATGGGATATTCATACCAGAGAATGCATCCCCTAGCTTCTTATATGCAGACTTAAGCAACTCAGTATGTATGGAAAATTATGTTAATTCTTTATTCTGGTTACTTTAGAATTGATCCTATATTTAAATAACAAACAAATTAATTCATATTTAGTAATTAATTAATAAATTGATTATTTAGAGCCACAGAAGGTTCCACAGTCTTAATGAGTCATTTGTAGGATTATTTTTGGAAGTGTCAGAACATCACCCTTGGGAAGTTTAGCATTCTCTTACCTGTTAAAGATTAAAGTCAAAATGTATAACTGGATGTGGTCAATCTGACTGAATAAGCAGGGTGGTGCAGTGAGGAGATCAAAGAAGACCTCACCTATCAGACGTTATCTTATTGGAATGACCTTCTTGCCTATTGTAAACTGACAACCCAGGTAACTGTATCTAACTGTGATGATATTTACTAGCTGTATCCATGTGTATAAAATGTCCAGCCCTGTCTGCTGGAGGGAAGAGTATTCTAATAGAAGATCATGCACTGGTGCAGTATTTTTAAATATTTTTGAAAAGACTCTTTCCAACTGGTTAGACACTGCTCAGCACAGTCTACGATTGCTGAGCACTGTCTATAAATATCTTGCCAGTAGTTGACAGGTTAGCGTTGTCCTCAGCTAGCTGGGTCCGCCTTTCTCTTCCCTGCCAGCAGAGGACAGTGCTATGCTGTCAGCTGTTGAAAAGTTATCTATGAACAGCACTCAGTACCCATAGACGAGTACAGAGTGCCAACTTCTTACAGTTTAGTGCTGTCCTCAGCTAGCTGGAGTCGCACTTCTCTCTTCTGCCAACAGAGGCCAACGCTATGCTGTCAGCTGCTGACAAGTTATTTATACACAGCGCTCAGCACTCATAGATTGTGTGCTCAGCCCTGTATAACCTGACAGCCTCTGATCGCTTAGTGCTGTCCTTAGCTGGTTGTAGCCTTTCTTTTCTCTTCTGACTGCATAGGACCACACTTCACTGTCAGCTGCTGGCAAGATATTTTAAAACAGTGCTCAGCACTCATAAACTGAATGCTGAGCGCTGTATAACCTGACAGCCTAGGACAGCTTAGTGTTGTCTCTACTGTACAACTTGGTGGCTTTTTATTTGATGGCTCCAAGTTCCAAGCGAGTCCCTAGGACTATATTTCTATGAACACTGATATAATGTAAAGCCATGCCAGAGAGGACATTTTGATTTACATCTGCTCTTCCTCCAATCACTTTGAGAGAACTTTTGACCACGTCAAGTGATTGGAAGCCTAACACCATGCCATAAACAACGAGTGGTGAATAATATAAAATTGGAAGGTACTATAAAGTAATTTAGTGTCTTATGCCTAAATTGTCCAACATATCTCCCCTTTTAATTGAACTCTAAATAGAAAGATCCATGTGTTCGAATTACTTGCATGTATTATAAAGTAAAATGTGTTTCTCATTGGGCTTAAAACCTCTATTCTGGTTAAAGTGATTGATGAACGCAGTGAGTCTTTCACAAAGTTTAATGACCCACGCTCATTTAGCATTTGAAATATTTCTACTACCAGAGAATAAAAATTGAAAGATTGTTACAATTACACTTTAGAAGGTCACTGCTACAAAACTTTAGACAAAGGTGTGAACTTCAAAGTGGTTACATCTTGTCGCTGGTGACCCTGATGCATTTCATTTCATCTACATTTTGGCTAAAGGATTTTTCAGCAAAATATCACATAAGATATTATAGCTCAGGTTGAAGAAGTGGCATGAATCACTCCCTGGGCAGGCTTACAATTATGCCAAATTATGTCTGCTGCTGGCCTTGAATGTAAAATCAGTCCCTAGAAACACGATGACAGAAAGAAGAGAAAACACTGAAATCAGTCTATACCAGGAATATCCCCCCTTTATTTTAAGGCAATCATTAAATAGTCCCTGATTCTATTCTCCAAAGTGCGCCTGTTTCCGTCTATTATGGTAGCCGAACATTACAGATTTTATCTCACACCTATATGGGTTGCAAATTAAAATGTGTGATGTACAGTAGATTTGCTGTTCCGATTGCTCTGGAGGCACGTTGCAGGGAATAAAATTAGCCCCTATGGGCAGTATTCACACCTTAGAGCAGGGTTGCCGACTCTCCCAGAATATACTCGGGAGACTCCCAGAATTTGGGTAGTTCTCTCGGTATCCCGGGAGAGCCGGCAAACTCCCGCAAGCCCCGACCAGCCCAATTACAACTGTGAAATCTCTAGAGTTACTAGGGATGGGCGGGACCCCGTCCATCCCATGTAACACTAGAGATTTCATGAATGATTGGCAGTGGGCGGGCTTAATGGCGCAATTTGCATAAATCGCTTCATTAAGCCCCACCCCTTGCAGCAAAGTTAAGGCTATCCTCTGGGTTCTCCCGGAGGGAAGCTTTACAAAGTCGGCAACCCCGCCTTAGAGTGAGTTAGTAAGTTAGTTCTTAAGAAGGAAACTACACACAGACATTGCCTCTCCCCACACCCCGTCGGCTAATCTAAATCCCTCCCCCCTCCACTTCTACCTAAACACTCCCGAGACGTCATTATGTCACCTTTTTGTAACTAAACTAGTCTGTGTAGTCTATAAAGACCGCACAGAGGCAATCTACGTACCTAACTGGTACGTAGATTGTGTAATTGATCTACAACGCATGCATAGTAGGTCATTTCGTAAAAATACGCACCCAAGAAGCAGAAGATTCTTAGGTGTGAATACAGGCCTATGCATTGATTACATAGGGGCTGATTACATAGGGCTGGATCTACATATAGGACCAGATTCACACTTAAGAAGCTGCGGCTTCTTATGTGCGGTCCTTTAGGAAATTACTGTGGTTGGGACGAGTGACGTCAGCTTAGTGATTGGTGACCAGAGAGGGAACTGTGTGCAAAGTTCTCTGCAGGAACCTGTGGTTATAAGTACCACTGGACTTTACCAACTGCTGTGTACATCAACCCGACTATAAATAACAGCAATATTGTCCAGCAACCCTGTGTGAGCAGCCTCTGTATGCAGTGCTATCCGACAGTGTTTATGTGTTTCTCTCATTATTTATTTAAGTATCTGTCTGTTTCTTTCACTGTCTCCTCATCAGTGGCGTAAGTACCAGACACAATGGAACAGAGTTGCTGACTTTTTAAACCTTCCCTTCGGGAGAATCCAAAGGAAAGCCATAGATTTCTGCAAGGGGGTGAGGCTTAATGACACGATTTATGCATTTCGTCCCCCCTGTCAATCACTACTATAATCTCTAGTGTTCCATTGGGTGGGCGGGTCTTCATTACATCATCAAGTCCCACCCATCTCTAGTAACTCTAGGGATTACAATAGACAGTGATAGCTGATTGGCACTTGCGGGAGATCTGCCATCTCTGCCGGGATATTGCCCAAATTTTGAAAGTCTCCCGGATATTCAGGGAGAGTCCGCAACCCTGCAATGGAAGCGCTAGCCTAGAGGTGGGCACCACTCCATTGTCCCCTGGCAGTGAGTGACGGCAGTCTTGTGTTCCGTCACCTTGTCCCCGCCCGCATGTGTCCCCGGTGCTGTCACTGTCCATGGTCTCCGCAGTACTTACTGGCACTAGTGAGAGAGTTGTGGCTGCGTGCGTGGCAGATGCGGGGGGCTGAGGTCAACAGCAATACATATATTTACTATTTACTCTGACGCCAGAGGGGGGGCTTCAGACATCTTAGCACCGGCCCTGATCGCCACCACCTTCACTCCCTCATCTCAATTACCCTGCCCCTTGCTACCCTCATATGTTCCAATTGGTCATTCTACACAGCCAACAGAAAACTGTCTACTGAAGCCAAAACAACAAAACAACAAAGGGTCAGATTTACTGGTTTGGAAAAGTGGAGATGTTGCCCATAGCAACCAATCAGTTTTTAGCTGACATTCTCAAGTATGTAATAGGAAAGTGAGAGCTAAAATCTGATTGGTTGCTTTAGGCAACATCTCCACTTTTCCAAACCCCACAGCTTAGTAAATCTGGCCCAAAGTGTTTTAGGGTTATTTTTTTTGTATTTATTATCAACCTAATTTGCAAAAATCAATTGAACTACTATTTTTTTTTTGTTAAAGTTCTAAGAAGTTCTTTATACACTAGGAAATCTCCTCTAGGCATTGAAGCCAGACAGTTCCTTAATTCTCTGCAGTCAATTTTATTTACCCTAAGACCTGCTTCTGCTCCCTGTCACATGGAAGCCATCAAAATAAACCAGACAGGACAGTGTTTGCTGCCTTTACTTAATTTAAAAGTTAATGATACAACCTGTGCTAGAGAACTTTTATCACAATTACCTCTATAACATTAATTACCAGGATTCCAACAAGTTCCCTAAGCAGCTTGCATTTCAGTCGATGCGCCCCTGAGTTTCCTTGCATATTGATCTTTTCAACTTCTCACCTTCTCTCTGTTTCCAGTTCAGGCTTGATCCCATTAATAGTGTGTGAACTCCGGGGATGGATGACTCTGGACACACGTTCCCTTCGGCTCTTGGACATTCAGTATCAGCCTAATAACCAATTAAAGAGAGCTCAGTGTTCTTGTTAACTCAGACAAACCAATGATACACACTCTAATAACGCTGCTGACATTTCAATGGGACAGAACTAAAAACTGTCAATAATTATTTATGGATTTATAACTCTATATAGAAAATAAATTCTGATATATGCAAACTACTTAAAATTCCTATTTAGCTCTAACAATGAAAAAGATGAAATACAGTAGTAGCTATGCTTTGTGGCAGTGCAAAGGATAGAAACAGGTAATGGATGTGTTTGTTGTAACAATGGAACGTTAATAGAACATAATGCAAGTACCAGAGCACTCAGCACTCATACATACAGTGCCAAGCACTGTTATCAGCTGTCAGCCTCCGACAGCTTACTTATAGTTGACTGCCACAGGCCGGTCCTCTCCTCCTGTAGTTACACCCCTGGGTACTTGCTTGTAAGAGGCACTTCTAGGCTTCTGAGACTTAAGAATAACCCAATTAATGCAACGTTTCAGAGGATATATATTTGATGTCTGCACAGAGGACTGATTACAGGTACCTTTATATTAATTAGCATCAGTTCCTCTCTAATAATTATGGGCCAATTCAGACCAAACCCCCAGAGGTCTGGACAGTGTGGACCAACCCTAGTGGATCTATCTGAATCTTTTGCTCCGCAATCAGTTTGCATGAAAATCGTTAGGGTCCAGCGCTATAATATTAATGAGTAGAAATGGGACGTGGTTGTCTGAATGACTGAATTGAACATGACACAATCATCAGCTAAATGGCGGATGTATCAGTGTCTGAAAAGTTTTGACAATAGAAATTCGCTAATGGAAAAAGGAACCTGCAGTATATCCCCTTTTACCAATAGCTACAGGCTGCAGCGGCTGTGGTGTGTAGATTAGGATTAGGCTGCGGCGGCTGTGGTGGGTAAAAGGTTAGGGTTAAGCTGCGGGGAATGGAGGGTAAGGGCTAAAGAAGGGAATGGTTCAGTGGCAAAAGGATTTTGAAAGGTTGGGATATAATACATGGAGTGGAGTAGGGTTCTGGACATGGCACACTACATAAAATACATGTGGCAATTTATTTGGAGTCTAGATATGGCACATAATATTATATATGGGGTATATTGTAGTCTTTGGGAATGGCACACTATATATAGTATATACTATGCCATTTCCAGAGCCCTATTATATCCTATTTATATTATAGTGTGTGTCATTCCCGGACCCCTATTATATCCAATTTATATAATAGTATATGCCAATCCCAGACCCATAATATATCCCCTTATAGTGTGTGCTAATTGCAGACCCATGATATATAGTATAATATAATGGGAGCATAATATAGTTTATGGGAATTCTTCTCAGTAAGATTCTCTCTTCAGTGTTGGAAGCAAAGCCACACCCCTTTGTAATCCAGTCCCTTGAAGCCACACCCTTTTACCAGTGCCTGTGAAGCCACACGCCTTTTTGTATTTGGGGGTGATGGGTTGTGATTTTTTTTTACTTTAAAAAAATATATATTTATTGTGAGGTGTTTCTGTGCTACCACTGAGGATAGGGTTAGGCTGTGGGTAAAGGAAGGTTAGGATTAAGAAAAGGTTAAGGGTAGTGTTAGCTAAAACACTACTTACCTTTCAGCAGATGACTCTTTACGTCTCCAGCAGTCACATCTACATCGCGTTCTGCAATGCAGACTGCAGGTAATTGCTGGCATTCAGCTATAGTATAATGCAGAGCTGTAGCTGGAAATGTTAGCGGCAGGGGCAAAAAGAGAAAAATGCCCCCCCCCCCAACCCTGAATTAGTAACTAGTTTAACCTTAAAAATGAACTTTCTGCCGCCCCACTTTGACTTTGCGCTCTGGGCGACCACCACTATTGCCCAGCCCTAGTTATGGCCCTGATATGTTGGTCTTTCGCAATTAAGACCATTGTATTGGCAAACCACAGTCGCAGAAATATATCGGGACATACCGTATATTACAAAGAAAGACAAATAAAAAACAAACAGCAAACTACAGTAACCCAATATGATCTAAACTCTGTATAATCATTAGTCCTTCCAGAATCCAACGTATTAAATAATTGATGCAGCATTTTTTGTACTAGGATATTTAAATACTATATCAGATTTTTATGCCTGATTACTGCACTCATACTTCTAACTTTCACCACTTTCAAGACTTTAATTGGACCTCTTGCTGTTGTTTTATTCCGTAATATTAATTCCCTATTCTTTGCATTATATTTTATTCTCTTTTATGTACAGCCAATTTGGCATTTTTTTTTATTATATCTTCTTGTGGTTTTATGCAGACTTCTTTCATTAAAATGTACTTACAGCACTCTAGAAAGATGTGCAATGCTCAATAGAAGCTTATTTGGGCTAAAGAATTATGCATGAATGGGAATAGACAGTGTTCTGATAATACATTTACATGGGAGTGCATTTCCCTTCTGCAGGTTTACCCACTTGCTATTGATATATACAGCACTGAACCTTTAAATATCAACCTCAATGTCTTGTCATTAACATAAAAGGAAATAATGAGACATAATGAGCAGGAGAATAATGAGATATTTCTGTGACAAATGTTTTGTTGTGTGTTTGGAAGCCCCCAATGTGAGGATAATTAATGTCAAGTTGTTATCAGTGTAAAAGAGATGAGAATTAAAAACATGTTGGACAATTAGATGCTATGTGATCTGACAGCTATTGCAAAGATCATAACACCATGTAGCTCCTGTGGTTTTACCATGTAGAAGAGAAGGTCACTTGTTAGAGGAAAGTGTGACTAGGAGATGGCCAGTTTATTAGCCTGTTACAAGGTAAAATGGCAGCTTAAAAGTTATTGTGACTTGTTAGTCTTGGAAGAGATGCTGCTTTGCATTGTGGGATTGATTGAGCCACCTGGGGACAGGGGATGCTTTATTCATCGTGATCCCAAATTCTTACCGGTTAACTATGATTCCGCTTGAAAGTGACACAAACATAGCTGCATATTTAAACTCATATCTTATATCGGACAGATGTTGATTGGAATTTGTGAAAGAACCAACCTAGGGCCTTACGTGTACTGTAGTTGGGACTTAAAGTGGACTTAAAGTGGCTGTTTCATCCCCATGGCCGCCAAGGGAAATATAAGGCCTTCAACTTCATTGGATCCTTTTAGATGATTATTCAGCTCTTAGAGCAGATCTGGGCCTACACCTCCCCCACCTCCAAATATCAATCTAATTATCTGAATGGACATCAGTTCTCTGCTTACCTCTACTCTATTACAACAGAGGAGGTAT
>WWET01000802.1:418107-430321 GCA_011038615.1 Limnodynastes dumerilii | reverse complement strand
TAAGTATTCAGACAGTGGGGTGAGCCAGAACTGGGGGCCGAATCCAGACCCTTGCACGCTTTACGTGCGTGCAGGGGAGAGGGTAGTGCAACTACTCCCAGGCATTACTCCCCTCCTTTGGTAGAACTTCTGGAAACTTATGTATCCAGAACCTTGCCTTAATTTTTACGCAATGATCTGTGTCCATCCAGACATTTGCCCCATGCCTGAATGGCGGGGATATGGCATGCCCCTTCATCGTAAACTTCTAACATATAGGACTGAGTTCCGTCCATATAGGACTGAGTTCCGTCCATATAGGGCTGAGTTCCGTCCATTTGAAAGTATGCTTGTGCAACATCTGCTGCGCGCATGCGCCACTTGTCAGAGGACTTATGCAAATGACGTACGCAATTCCCCTGACTTCATTAGTTGTGGATCTGGCCCTGAAAGCTTAAGTCCTTATGGGAGAAATGTGTACTGTGCATTTTACGTGGGAGCGGGGGGAATGGTGTGGTTATGTTAAGATAGTGTCCTCGGCCCCTGGTCCTTTCCTTTGCAGTTTGAATTGCTCTGCACATCTGGGACATAGGTTCATTGCTGCTTTTTTATGCTGAGCAATAATGCATTCATATACCACACTGCCTCTGACCTTACAGGGACACCGGATTCACAGATACGTGTGTAATAAGTTTGCAAATAAATGCACTTACGTTGCAAGGCAACACCCATGACACTCCTCTCGCTCGGACGGATTTTTGGTGACTCACGCTACCATAGGACACGCGCTAACATTACTAACTGCTCCCTGAAAAGGCTATTTAAATGCCCCCCCCACTTAAACGTAACTTTAAAGACAACCACTCCGTACATATGTCAGTAAGTACGATTTAAGAAATACAAGCATAATGGACTTCTGTGCCTAAATCCTATGTAACTTGTGTAAAAAAAGTTACTACGCAAAATATGCATGGAAAAAGTAGCAAAATCCTATCTGTGAATCCAGTCCAAAGTTTCATTTAGGACAGAGAAAGGTTGGGCTCTCCTGCCAAAGGGACTGATTCAAAGTTTGAGAGCACAGGCAATACAAGTGCAAAGTATAGACCTGAGCAAACCCATGCTGAACTGCGGGGTGGCAAGTTTCAACTTCTGAAAAAAGAGGTGAATTTTTCTAGCTCAACTCTATTTCACAGATAAAACATAAAACAGTGCAGTGTATCAGTTCCATGTGCAAAAGCAAAATGTTTTTGGGAATTTAAACTCATTTTAACCCCTCACAATGCAATATGGATTTGCTCAGGTCCACAGTTAGTCAATTAGGATTTGCTGTTAAAGATTTTTAGATCTGTGGATGGCGGGAAAGCAGGTCTGTTGGAATTGTTGTTGTTGTTGTTTATAGTGCAACTGGAGGTGCAGAAGAAGTTACGGGAGGTAACTGTCTTTGTTTGAGCCACTTGACTTGGCTATTGCCTGAGGTTGTAGATCTGTCTGGGCGGGCGGGCAATCTCGCATATCACTTAGAGGAAGCGTTGTGCCGAAAGCGAGGTGGAGGGTGCTCTTGGTTGGCATTGTTTGAATTGTATAGAAGTTAAGGATGTTTATGTCATGTCTATTATGTGCCATTTGTTCATTATATGTGTCACCTGCTTTCTTGGCCCCCATCAATTTAGCTGGAGATCATTTGACCCCTTAAGGATCATTGACCTCAAACAATACATTTATTTAGTAATAAAATTTAATTCCCAAAGCTCGGTGTCTGTATGTGTATTAATCTTAGTTTAGTGCTTTAATGGGGGGTGTCCCATTTGTCACACACATCACACATGGGACGTTTATTAAAGTTGAGAGGTGATGTTTTCTATTCCAAGCCTAAATAACAGTGTGATAGTAAAGCTGGAAAGTATCTGTGTGCAGTAACCAATTCAAAGATATATCCCTGCATGCAAAGTATACAATTAACTTGACTCCCCCTGCAATCAACATGGTTTAGCCCAGGAGTAACTCTTTTCAAGCACTTACAGTTTAAGTCTGAATCCAGCCCAGTCTCTAGAATAGCACTAAAGTCGGAATGGTTGTAAGGTGTGATTTTTTTCTACAGCTGGCTTTTAGCTACATGGTTAAGCGCTGGCAAGTATCCTACAGTAGAGCTAGCTTCATTTTAAGTTTATTTTTTACAATTTAATTTTAATGGACTGTTTAGCTTTTTTTTGCATCAAAATCAGTGGCATGAATTTGCCGACACGAAGAGCCGACTTTCAAAAATGATGCAGCAAAAACCTTAATTTTGGCTGCACCTTTCCCGATTACATTTTAAAAATGACAATTAACATTCCGGAACGTGTACCATGGTGAATGTCCCATTTTCCAAAGGGTACCCATTCTGTTTAGTGTTAGGCTGCGGGACAGAAAGAGGTTAAGGTTAGGCTTCAGAGAAGGGAGGATTAGGCTGTGGAACAATAGTTAGGGGATGGTTAAGTTTATGGTTAATTAAACTTACCTTTCACCGTTCAGCTCTTCGCAATGACTCACAGGGGCCGTCTCTTCACAGTGCAGACCGACGAAACGTGACAACAGTTGGCACCTGACTGACAGAAATGAATCTGTCGCAAGACAAGATTTTTTTTTACCAGCAAACCACATCCGAATCAATACGTTTCTTTAATATATTTGTTGAAGATGCAATAAGATTGTTAACTAACCTAAAACCTTCAAATCTACAACCATGTATATAAAAAAAAGTGCAAGTAGTATAAAAATATTATTAGATATTTTACTCCTTTTCCCACTGATCAGATTGTTCCAACAATTATTTTCACCATGGCCCGGAGAGTTAATAAGCAGACAATTATGGTGTCTGTTTCCGCTACTAGCCCCCCAAGCATCATTTCAAAATTTTACATGGCAGAGTTTTGTCTGCCCTAAGAGTGTTGATAATATGAAAGATATGAGGTGCTTTGTCGTACCTTGTCTGGTCGTCTTGCTCAGGATGAATGAGAGATGAACGATTATAGGTTTCAAAATATTGCAGCTGATAGAGAAGCAGAGGGTTAAACCTTATCTCGAGCAAAAGTAAACTCCCTGTGTGTGGTAGGCTGAAGTGTGTCACTCACCATGCTTGTTTTTCATTGGTTCTGGTAGGAGTGGGGGGGAGCTGAGGCCTGGTGTGTTTCTACAAAACCAGTTAGGACCCGGAGTCTTCCTCTTTTCTCCACTGGATTCTCCCTCCCCTTTTTTCTGCTTAGAATTAGACTTCGTGCTTGGTCGTTAGTTTGTTGGTAAGAGACTCTCTGCAGTTGGCAGAAAGCAGGTTGATTATTTATAGATTGTATTGGTTTTGTTGTTAAACTGTGGTTAAGGTTCGCCCGTTGGCATAGTCTAGTGGTTGCAAGATGTAACCACTTATTTTGGAGGTTGATTTTGATGTGTTGTTGCCTGAGGTTGTAGATATGTCTATATGGACAGTCTTGCGTGGTGCTTAAGTGAAGCACTGTGCCGAGGGCTGTTGTCCACAGTTATGTTAAAGTTGGCATTGGGTTTAAGTATTTTTATTCAGATAAGTTACATTCCAATGTTCTGTTATGTTTATGTTATCAAAATGTGATTTGTTATAAAGTTGATTGTGCGCTATGATACCTGCTTTCTTGGCCCCCATCAAACTTTAAGTGATATAACCAATCAATCTTAGTTAGTCACTTTTAATAAATTCAAATTTAATTCCCAATAAAAGTTGCCGTGTCTTTTATTCTAAGTAGTTTAGCGCTCCAGCTTTTATTTGTTTTTTCATTGTTTATGTACTTAAAGGAGTGTTAACACCATTATTTTGCGGCTTTATATTGGCCTATTTATAGATTATCAGCGCTGACCCATTCTACATTGTATTGTTTGTTTTCTTTTATTCTAGTTGGCTAAGTTAGTTTTAAGTGGGGTGAGGTCACACACATCACGCATGGGACGTTTATAGATAAAGGTACAGAGGGGATAGTTCAAAGATAGGAGCAAATATGCACCTGGCCAAAGCATATTTCAACAAGGAGGGGTGAAAATGATTAAAATATTTAGTATGGATCTGAAAGACTTGCTTTTGCTAATAACACACAAATACTGGTCAGCTGAAATTTTATGGATGTGGTTTGCTGCTCTAAAGTGCTAATTTCAACAGTGAACATGCTGACACTGAAAGCTTTAAGCAGTGTATCCGAAATGTTTTATTTTTTCTTTTAAATGAAAATCTTGTCAGCCAATATTCTGCTGTCAGCTATATCATTTTCAAAACACAGATTGCCGGAATAGCAGCAACATTCCCAATATTACATCGTACTTTAGAGTTGAATTCTTAAAAATCACCTCTTAACTCTAACTGCCTCCCCTCTGCGGTTGAACATTGTTTTGCAGAAGTTCATGTTTGCTCATTTCTCCCCCTCTTGCTCCCAACTCAAATCCTCCCCAGAGAGTAGAACAATTTGTATTCCTCTGCGGCCACTATTTTGACACAGCGAGTAGCACTGCAGTCCAGTCCGGTGTTAAACAATATAAATTACACCTAGTGAAATGTCACCTCGTCACGGTGGCAGGTAATTTTTTTGTACTGATTGATTTCTTTGATACCGCGAGTTCTGTTGCCGGTTCCCAGAGCAACTGAGTCTGATCCAAAATGTTTTTTTATGAACCAGTGCGGAAGTCTATTGAACCGTCACAGTATCATTCCCTTCGGATAATTGACTTACATAAATCACATTTAAATACTCCTATAAGACACTCCGTAAAAAGTATTAACACAATAAGATTTATAGTCTATTGGAGAGAGAAATTTTCATGTTGTGTGACATTGTACTTTTAATATTCAGGGCATGAAATTCAATAAGAACTCGTCTTCACTATCTCTACAATAAAGGTAATTTTCACACCATAATGTCTATAGAGTGAAAAAGAGTCAGGAATACACACTTATTGCATTCTCAAAGTACATGCAGTTAAATAACCACTTGGATATTGCAGTACCTCCTGGTACCTACATAACATGGGGCGCTGTTTACCTTTATTAACACGAATTTAAGGCAATATAATGTTGTACTATACTAGCCAACTTTCAGGGAATGTCCAGGAGACTCCCTGAATATTGATGAGATTCCCGGACTCCTGGGAGGGATGGCATAACTCCCAGAGGTTTAACAGCAGAGGAACCTGAAAGGGAAAAACAAAAGAACAACTTATAGCTGTACCGGGTCCTTAAAGCCATGATTTATAATGTATCTTCCCCCATGATAATGGCAGGAGCCGAAACAGCTATTGGAGCTAATCTAACGAGGGGCACTAAGTATGCAGCCTTATACTTTTCGGACTCCATTATGAAATGTCTCCAAAGGGATGGGGATATTTAAGAATTATGGTGGAAAAAAGAGCTTTATTATAGGGTATATGCACTGTATGACCTATAATAAAGCCCTTTGTTCCTCATTAAATGTAATCTTATCATTCCCATAATTGGTCTCTATATTACCCATCGTATCTGTTAGGTTTGGCCTAGTATTGCTGTTCTCTCGTTCCTCTCTCTCTCTCTCTCCATTTTTGTCTTATAAACAATCCTTCCAGGGGACAGGAGCAGGGTGGTCTAGAGGGGCAGGGTGGCAGGTTTTGCCTGGGTCATGGTAGGGTGTCCCAAGTACCAATCCTGCACATGGGTCCATTAATTTTATAAAACGCCTCTGCTTTTTGCTGCATGGACCAATATTTCTATGCTTTTATTTGTATCTGGATCTGTTAAATAAAAAATAATCTTTTGTCCTGCATGGTTTTTGTTGATAGGATGGGTGCAAGCACCTGGGTATCAGTTTTGGGATTTAAATTTTACAATCTAGGCCTGCTGAATTCCTGACGTCTTAGCCTGACTTCTGATCTAACCCCATGTTATGTCAGGACACATCAGCAGGGACGCCTTCAGACATTTTTGTGCCCAGGCCACGGTCCTGGGCTTCGAGGACCTGCAGATTTTCACAGCGGACCAAAGCTCAGGGAACTCCTTCCTTGAGCATCAGACCAGTGATGGGCAGCCTGGTACAGCAAGAATCACCTGCTGCTGGAGAGCTTAGGGGAGTATCTACAGACCCCCATCTCTTCCAGACTCGGGCAAAAAGCTTCGGTAATCCTCCACTTATGGCAGACCTTAAGGTAGGCTTCAATAAAGTGACCTCCCATGCCCTCAGTATCATATCCCTGCTGACGCTGCATCAGAATCACCCTGGATCTGGTCCATTCACTTTATAAAGCACCAGTAACACTATCAACACTCTGATCCGCAGCATGATGAAGCATTGGGGGAGGGGGCTTAATAATGTAATACAGTGCGTATCATGGGGCATGATGGAGTAATATAGCGTTATCCCGTTCGGTAGGACCTTCCTTCTGGGATCTTCTGTAGGGGAGATAGAAGACACTGGGCATTATACGTTATGGAGGTTTTAGTTGTGAATTATTCAAAACATTATCCTAGGAAAAAAATAGGTGTATTAAACACACTGCCAGCAGGTGTATTCAGCTGGAAATACAGTAGTAAAAGAATATTTTATCCATTTACTGTTGTATTTCCAGCTAAATTCATCTGCTGGGAACTCATAAAGGGATCTCCAGGCTATTACTATTATACCCACTTAACACAAATGTCTTTTACAAATCATTTCATTTATCAAAGTCTTTGCTGCACTGCTGCTTTACTGTGTTCAGGAATGTAGTATTGCTCTGAAGTCAGCGTTCACTTCCCTCTCTGTATTGCTCTCATTGATGATCCAGAACTCTATAGGCTGGATTCAGACTTCCCATTTTCAGGCCATTGGATCAATGAGCGAAAGAGGCGGAGACTTATTGACACTGACCAAATATTTGTACATTTGCAGTGTAGCCACGTCCACTTGCATAGATCAACATCTGACAGACAGACGTTGCATTAACTTTTTCAACACGAGCGCAAGGACTTTCCTGGACAAACAGTTGCAGCAGCAGTATAGTTCCGATGCTGGTCCTTTGTCAGATCCTATGTCCCATGAGTGAGAAGGGAGGTCACTTCTCACATACAATGACTTCTGACAGCAGGACTGTATCTTAAAATTGCCGCACCATTCCCACGGCAAATGGGGACAGTGCATAGTAACTAAGCTCTTAGGGCCGTATTCAAAGAACCGTTTTCGCGGCGATTTCCATGCGTATTTTTAGGTACGTTTCAACTGCGCATGTGTAGTAACTTTATTTATGTAGTTCACGTAGACTATACTTGCGGAAGTGCCTCGCGGATGGACTTGTGAATGGCACATGGGTAAATACGCATGGATCTCCCACTTAAAAATACACACGTGAGAATTTAAATAAAAATGGGCGAGGGGAGGCATTTTAATGAAGGCGTGTGGGTGAGGTGTGGGCGCGGTTAGTTAGATACGATGGTATGGTACTGTACAATCTACATACCTCCCCCACTCCACCATACGCTTCCCACCCTTATACTGATACCTTCCAACTGTCACTCACCTGGTTTTAATGAATTAACGGATGTTTGAAAAGCATAGTTCTCTTCAACAAAGGTGGTTACTTTAGTAACTGACAGTTGAAAGCTCAGGAGTAGAGCATTTTGTAACTAGTGGAAGGGGTCATATTGGAGGGTCTGCTGACCACTGCCAGAAAACGTACAGAACAATGTATCTGTTGGAACCAGTACTGTAATGAGATGACGTAGTGTGCATATAGAGAGGATATTTTCCTCGAGCATAAAACGCCCCTTTTGCAGTCTGGATCCGGTCCAGTATCCAGTATCAGTGCACCTATATTGCAAACTGACTATAGGTAAAGTCAACCCACCGTAATAGATGAGATTCCCAGATATGTGTAGTGTGGAAAGAAGGGATTCAGAACCAACTGAAATGCTTATAAAATCTGTCCCTATATCCCAACCTCAAACCCTCCAACATGACCCATTCCATTAGGTACAAAATGCTCTACTCCTGAGCTTTTAACTGTCAGTTACTATGGTAATCACATTTGCTGAAGAGAATTATGTTTTATTAAAACCAGGTTAGTGACAGTTGGAAGCTCAGGAGCGGAGTATTCTGTAACTAATGGAAGGGGTCATGTTGTAGGGTATGCAACCTTTGTCATATTGAAATGACAAAGAAACATGGCACCAGATCGGTTGTTTTCTGTAGGCCATTATTTTTAGACGGTTTCTTTAAGCACGTTTCCACTGGTTTCTAAGTTGAGGTAATATTAGCACAAAACTCCTTTGTCCATTAAATGTGTTTTAACATGCTCTATTCTCCTCACAAAACAATTCAACTTTTTTTTCGATCCATTTATCTCCGCTTGAGGCTTGACGCAACTGAACAACAGAATCTCCCTCGGTAACAAGTAAATAATGGACAAGCTTCTGCTCTGACCTCCTGTAGGCCATTGTCACCACAGCAACCATTGAGGCCTAACAGTAGGAAAGGTCTGTTAAAAGAATGACGTCTGTGAACAAGAATGGGGCTTATTGTCAAAGTTCTGAGCCCTACTTAACAGAATAATGAAAGATGTATAATAACTCTGGTAAATACAATGTAGATTTGTAGCCATGAGGAATATGGATGAAGTCTTTCTGAAATATTAACACTTGCAATGTTGGCAATGATAGTTCTCAAAATCTCATCCTCCCATCATGCCTTGGACACCTTCCAGCATGACCCTTTCCATTAGGAACAAAAAGGTCCACTCCTGAGCTTCCAAATGTCACAGTCACCTGGTTTTAATGAATTGACTAATGTTTAAAAAACATTTCTCTTCATAGAAAAGGACCAACGACCCTATAGGGTTGCAGGCAACATAATCGTCAGACAGGGACCCATTTAGCACCAGTGAGGCGGGGGCTAAGTTTAATTTTGTTTAGGTGTTAGATTGGCTTAGAAAGTAGGGAGCGGGTGGTTAGGGGGTAAATAAAAGAACAATCATAAAGGAGGGACGTCCTCTTAGACTATTAAATCTTCCTTCCTCCCTTGTTGATAAGAGTTGTTAAGAATTTACTTACATGTTTTTTCTTTCCTACATTCAGATGGTGCATGGTTGGGCGGTAGCAGTAGGGGGTCAGCAAGGTATTTTGGTACAAGGGGAGCGATAAGTGCAAATGGTCTGTTGGTATTCAACCCAGGATGGATGCGATGACACCGTTCCCTATCGGTTGGGTCCATAGGTCTGCCACCTTCCAGCTGCTGGGGTGAGCAATATGATTGGGTTGCTGTTGAGTATGACTGCTTTGTGGGAGGCACCATGGTGATATAGTTATGTTGTAGTGTTATAGTTAAGTTAGGCGCAGAACTCCCTATCTAATATTTGGGTCACCTATTCACTTCTGGATCACCAATCATTAGTCATCAATTACAGTTAAAAAACCGTGATCCCTTTTTAAACGCAGCTACTGTCTCTGTGTCTTTATTTTGGTAAGGTGTGCCTGGCTGACTGGTGTGTGACTGGGGACTGTGCCACTTGCAATTTAAATAATTGTTGGAAGCTCAGGAGCAGACCACTTTGTTCCTAATGGAATGGGTCAAGTTGGAGGGTATGGCCTTGATGAGTACCAGGGTCACCAGGATAGTGGACTGGATCCAGTTCTCCCCTTCTTCTTCAATGCTGGATCCCCGCTGAATCCACACTACCGTGCAGGCAGATGGTGTCCACTCCTCTTGCACACATGGTGTTGCGATTTTTGGACCCTACATTAAAATTTCCAAGCTATCCTCACATAATATTGGGATGGCTCTGAAAATTAGATTAAGCGTAAGGACTTAGACAAACTCTTACTATAAATTTTAAATATATCCCCCTCCCACTGACTCACCATTGAATAGATGTCCAGTATGGAAGTCTGGAGCCTGAGAATCCAGATGCGTGCTGCAAGAATGCTTGCGCACTAACGAGATGCAACCAGTTTACACTTGCAAAGGACTGGATCTAGAATGATGTAAACCGGTGTGCACATATGCTTACGTATCCGAACGCACTACGCACAAATCTGGATTCTGTTCTGTAAATCTTTTTGGGGCATGATGATTGACCCCACATGTGTACAGTGGTGAGCAGGGGGTTAGTACAATCTTTTATTACGTACCAGTCCCATATTAAGCGGGGCGTGTGCCTGTCAGTATGTGCCTCATAGTAATGTAGGGATCTAAAGCTGCAATTATGGATCGCACGTAAATTTTTAATAAGTTGAGTGGAGTTTTACCAGACGGAAAATGTGCTCCACCATGGGGTGTGGGTCTCCGGAAAAGAATGGCTCTATTTCGATAGGGCCGTTTTCTCCATCCACGGAGCACCGAACTTTCAGTGCTTCCAAAGGTAAGACAAACCCTAACCCCAACCCTGCACCTAATTCTAACCCTCCCCTTCCATTTCCCTAACCTTCCCTTCCCCGCAGCCTAACCCTAACCCACCATCTCCCGCAGCCTGACCCTAATTCTCCCTTCCCTGTAGTCTGTCCCTAACCCTCCATCTCCCGCAGCCTGACCCTAATTCTCCCTTCCCTGCAGCCTGTCCCTAACCCTCCATCTCCCGCAGCCTGACCCTAACCCTCCCTCCCCTGCAGCCTGACCCTAACCCTCCCTTCCCCGCAGCCTGACCCTAACCCTGGAGAGGTTACTCACCTTTCCCGTGGTGCGTTTCTAAAACGGAATGGGTGAGTATGCTGATCGGCATACTCAACCATTCTGAAAAAAATTCTAAACTAGGGGGTATTCAGAATAGGGACATCCGAAAAGGAACTTCGGATAACCCTATTTCAGAAATCAAACTTTCTAACCGGGGACTGCAACCGCCACCAGGAGGGGCCCCCCCCCCCCGCCGGGGGGGGGGGGGGGGGGGCAGAAAATGACTGGCTCCAATCATTTCAATGCTTCTATCTCAAATCACTTTAAATTTAATAACAGGATTAAATACAAGATTCCACTGTAATATGCAATAAAAATTATCTCTAAAAATCAAGTTTGCCTATAAGGAGTATGGTCCGGAAACAGAGTTTAAAATAAGAAACAAGAAACAGGTGAAACGTTCCCCCTTGGGCAAAACCATGTTGAATTACAGAGGAGGCAAATTTGAGAGGTGATGTCAGAGATTTTTTGCCCTAAATAAAAGAAAAGATGGTCAGTAAAAGAGAGACATAATACTGTTGGGAGACTGTAGTCTTCAGCTATAGACAAGGTTAATCCTCCACACACAGGTGGAAGACCTGGGTCTAATTAGTTAGTTAGTGCTGAGGTTAAGACATTAAATAGATGGTTAGGTCTATGAGCGGGGCAGTAGATGCCAGCTTAGTGGCTGGTCACTAGAGAGGGATCTGTGTGCTAGTAAGCTGCAGAGACCTGGAACTGTATATTTGCCTGTTTATGTTCAAATGCTGGACTTCATCTACTGCTGTATGCCTCATTCTGGCCATAAAAAACAGCAATGTGTTTAAGCAACCATGTGAGTAGTGTCTATTTCCAGTGCTTATTACGCTACGTGTAATAAATAAACAAAAGCAAAGTATTCTCCCGCAGGCATGAAAGACAATGAATTTGACTCCCCCTGAAATTCAACATGGTTTTGCACAGGTGTAAATTTCCACCTGTTTCCCTCTTATTTTCAGACCCAGCATGTAGAACATATTTATGTCGTGTTTCAGAGACTCATAATTGCATCTGCAAAGAAATGCACATTCTTGCTTCTATTCAGCAAGGGAAAAGTGTGCCAAAAGATGGTTGAAATAGTCATAATTTTAGAAAGGAAAATAGCAATGTCAGCGCTTTCTATGAACTAGTCAAACAGCAACCCAGAGGTGTTAGAAAGAATTGGTTATGGAACAATAGAAATACAAAAAAAAAAGAAAAAGCGAGAAATGACTTGTTAATTCCCTGTCCTGCTACATTAAATTCTTTTGTAGCATCTCCTATCGCTCCATATAACTACTTTCCGATGCTAATATTACTTTGCAATCAATCCTACTAAAGCTTCTAGTTTCTTCCTGAAAGTGCTCCCATGGTCACTTACCAATGCGACAAAATGCAAAAAGAGAACAAACTATCGTAATATAGTCTAATACACAATTCTGTTACAGGCAGTGCAATCATAAGAAGGCTGTTATAGACACAAATCTGAATTTAATCTGAATTTAATAATATATCCTCTACTTGAACTTTTGGATGAAAATTATTTGCTTATCAATGGAAAGCAAATTGGACCATACAAGGAA
>WWET01000802.1:335780-361161 GCA_011038615.1 Limnodynastes dumerilii | reverse complement strand
GAGACGGGCAGTGCCATTCTCCCTGCGTAGTTTCCTTGTTAAGAAGGAAACTACACACGGTTGGTTAAGGTAGCCCTATGGCAGTCTTAAGGTACTTAAAAACGGGTGGCAGGTTAGGGACTGAACAAGTAAGTTCTGTGTGGATCTGTCCACACCTAACTCACTCTTAGCGCCTCATTCATTAAAGACGATTTCTCCTAAATCGCCTCAAATCGCGTGATTTGGAGCTTAAAATCGCCAAACTGGATTCATTAAGCTCCAAATCACACGATTTGAGTGTGATTTGGAATCGCCAATGTTTACATCGCGATCCCGATTTCACCGAATCACGGTGAAATCGCCTTTAAATCACAAAAAATAAAATAGCAGCCAGAGAGGTGTGATTTCATTTTTTGAGCCGATCGCGACCACCAAAAACACATGTCTGTATTTTTGTGTGTGTAAAAACCTAAGTGCTGCAAGCTGTAGCCATGCTGTACTGATGAAACTACAAGGATCAGCAAAGCTGATCCTTGTAATTCTATCAGCACAACATGGTTACACTTGTAATCATGCAGCGCTGCGTGTACAGTTTAAAAAAAAAACACAAGACATAAATTAACCCCTACATTGCTAAAATAAAGTATGCATGTAAAAAATATATTTTCCTAACAAACAATGTCCCCTACATGAGTACACTTACCTTTGGTGGTCATCTCTCCTAATGTAAGTGAAGTGTGCAATGTATCATGTGTATAAAGTAATAAAAAAAATTTTACACTCACCATTTGATGTCCGCATCTTGGGAAGCCTTTTAAATGTTCTTTTTCAAATGTCTTCTAGTCTTTTCTTGCAGCTTGGACCATCTTCTCCTGTTGACACGCAGCACTGCATGATTACAAGTGTAACCATGTTGTGCTGATAGAATTACAAGGATCAGCTTTGCTGATCCTTGTAGTTCCATCAGTACAGCATGGCTACAGCTTGCAGCCATGCAGCACTTAGGTTTTTTTCAATGTCAGGCGATTTGCTGCGATTAGTTAAAGGGCTATTCGCGGTGGTGTTCTAATGAAAATCACCACGATTAAGCCCTTTAAACATCGCGGAGCATCGCCTGTGTTTGAAACAAATCGCGTGTTAATGAATTTTAAACATTTTTTTTAAAATCGCGGCAAAATGCCGTGATGGGCCGCGATGTCAAATCGCATAAAAAAATCGCTTTTAATGAATGAGGCCCTTAGGGCCAGATTTATTAAGCTTGGAAAAGTGGAGATTTTGCCCATAGCAACCAATCAGATTCTAGCTGACATTCTCTAGTATGTAATAGTAAAGTGAGAGCTAGAATTTGATTGGTTGCAATGGGCAACATCTCCACTATTCCAAACCCGCAGCTTAGTAAATCTGGCCCTTAGTTGTGAATACAGTCCATTATGTAAGTCTGGATCCTGTCCTCTGAGTGCCAAATTCTGCTTATACATAACTTGACAGCAGCTGACAGCTTAGAGGCTGCTTCTTTCCCGTCTGGATGTCTGCCAATGCCCGTACTATGGGGAGAGACTTCTCTACTTCTGCCCCTATTTTCATGTAAAAAATTTCTATATCCTTAATCATTCACAGTCGTGTCTTTATTTTTGTTCTATGAAATGATTGAAGTCCCATAGGAACAGTCCTTCAAAAGATAAATGCTTATATAGAGAGCCCTCTGAGCTTGAAGGAAATCACTTATATCCACAATGGTGAATTATGTTCCGTTTCTGGAGTCTGGCAGCACTGTGCATCATCTGTAACAGGCGCGAGTTGTTGTCTAATAATGACCACTTATCAAGTCGGCTTTCAAGCAATGGGGCCTTTGTGGTTCCATCATACAGAGTATCAGCTTCAGTTGTGGAAACACTGAGAAATACACAGTTAAAAAAAAGTCTTTAGACGCTTGCATGAAGATTTTATAAAACATCTGCCACTCATTCTGTATTCATGATCTTAATAGGAAATTTATATATGGCAATTTAGCAACATTTTACAGAACCATGAACAGTGAATTGTACCGTAAAAAATTGAGCTTGTGCCAAGCATGCACAATGGCAGTATGTATCTCATTGACAACTCCAAAAAGTTTTTGGAAACACCTCAGAAAATGTCCGTTTTCTGTGACTAATATAAATAAATACATATGTGCATTCTCATTTGAAAATGTGCACTATGTTTTGTCTTTATAGAAATTAATTACAGCTATGAAATCAGCACTGGGCTGAGTAACTGAGCATGTGCAGTAAGTTCCCGCCCTTTTGCTACCTATAGACCTTCAGCCCACATCATTCAATGTTCACTGAAATAGAGGAACGGACAACTGAATTGGGTTTAAAAAGGGGACATAGATTTATTAATTGGAAAAATAACATTGAGATTGACTATAAATCTTAGGGTAGGTGGCATAGCAGGTGGGTGTCACATAAGAAATCTTAAAGGAACAACACTGGTCATGGATAAAGACGTTGCCACCTCCAACCTCCCCTACCAGTACATCCGGTTCCACCTCTTCAAATTGCCCACCTCAGAAAAACCAGGACCACGTATGCAACCTATTTATCACTAGAAGGGTGCATCCCTGTTAACCGCATCATAAGCCCTGCCCCCTGTCAATCACTCCTGTAATCTCTAGTGTTCCAGGGGATGGGCGGGGCATGATGACATCATCAAGTCCCGCTCAACCTTAGCAACTCAAAGGATTAGAATAAATATTGATAGCTGGTCAGGACTTGCAGGAGCTTTGTCGGCTCTCCCGGTATACCGAGATACAGGTGAACACACAGGAGTTGATCCAGAGTTTGGGAGTAAGAGCAAGTGTACAGTTCGGCTAAAACATGTTGCAATGTGAGTGGTGTTAATAATTATAATTACTTTGCATGCAGGGAAAACACATTACTTTTGCACATAGAACTCACATACTGCATAACCTTGTGTTTGATCAATAAATTAGAGTAGAGATAAGAAACTTCACCTCTCACTTCCAGTTCTGCTTTCACAATTTAAATTTGCCTCCCCTTACAGTTCAACATGGTGTTGCTCAGGTCCACACTTGCACAAACAAAAATGTGGATGCATTCGCTGGTTAGAAAATCTGTATTTCAAAATTCATATTTTAGAAAATCTCTACCGAAAAAATGTTGAAGTGTAACGTGGATCAGCCCCACAAACTCTATGCGACCTTATATGTGAAAGGAATTCACGAGCTCGGTGCGGCAGAAGTGCTAACCACTTGACCTTGGTCTAAATGCATGCTGCTATTAGGTTTGGATCTATGGCCCTGAATCACTCTTAATAACGTGCCTAAATATACGCAGGCCATGTGTGTATCTTGGCAGTTTTATGCCAATTGCTCAAGTTAACAACCCAGATGTTACGTATGGAAACCCGTTATACAAGGAGTTCAACTCTGTGCATAATGAGATCTGTTAGAAGGGACATGCCAGTACTCTGTAAGAAGGAAGTTAAGAAAAGTGGGTGACATTTAAATAGGGCTAAATTGGTGGGGTTAGCCCAGCCATGACTCTACAGCCGTGTCGGGTCTGTGTCCTCAAGGAGGTGCCACTCGCGGCAGCCTCCTGTACAGTGTCCACTGTATGGCGCCAAACAGCGGCATTCTCTGGTGCATGGGTGCCGCCATATTGGGTCTTCTCCCTTGATGCACTGCAGCCAACCGAATTCCAGAACAGGGAATCACATGTTTCAATCATCCAATACAGGACTAGGGTGTATTAAATAAACATGGAGCACATTGCCAGAGCAACTTGGTCATTCAAGGTGCCTGGTTCCTACTGCTGTTTACCTTTGCTGATCCAGTTCTTGTTCAGGACTGTTCTTGCTAAGTCCAGTCCTGGTCCAGTCCAGGTCAAGTCTTGTCCAGCCCTGGTTCAGTCCAGGTCAAGTCAAGTCCAGTCCTGGCTCAGTCCAGGTCAAGGCATGTCCAGTCCAGTCCTGGTCCAGTTTAGGTCAAGTCAAGTCAAATCCAGTCCTGGTTCAGTCCATGCCAAGGCAAGTCCAGTCCAGTCCTGGTCCAGTTTAGGTCAAGTCCAGTCCAGTCTTGGTCCAGTCCAGGTCAGGTCAAGTCAAGTCTTGCCTCGTCCAGTCCAGCTTGTCCAGTCCAGTCAAGTCTGGTTTCGTTCCATCTGGTTCAATGCTGGTTTATTCTATACAAGCCAAGCCTGCCGTGTCCAGCCCAGCCTGTCCAGTCCAGCCAGTCCAGTCCACTATTGTCTTATTCTACCAAGTCTGGTTATAAACTGTTCCTTTCCAAACCCCTTTTGGCAGCTAGCACATGAGAAGATCATACATCAAACCCTCCAGCTTCCAATATTTTGCTGAACCCCTATCACATCTCTGGGAACCCAGAGCGGATATCCAACCAGTCAGTCAGTCAGTCCAAGATTTTTAGATTGTGGTAGGAAATCAATGTGAGCATAGGTAGAGCATAAAGTTGGATTAGAACCTATAACCCATGACTGCACCAGTGAGCCACTGTATTCCCGACCTCACAAAGCTGAATTAACCTCAGAAGAATTTTTTTTCATTGTATTTTAAAATATGGTGAACTCCTTAATGAAGGTGTGCCAAGATTGCATGATAATCCATTATATTTCTGTAAGCATTTGTTTTTCGATAATTCTACAAGGAACGCAGCAGATCTAAAGTGGTTGCTCAGCTTTTATTCTGTTTTACCCTCATTTATCAACACTTAGACAAGTAAAGGCTTATAGTTTCACTGTGTTCACAATACATTTATTAGTGTTTCCAACTTTAGGAAGTCTTATGGAGGGTTTTTGTGCGTATTTTTAGGATCGGATCAGCTGCGCATGTGTAGTAACTTTATGTACGTAGTTTACGTTGACTATACGCACGGAAGTGCCTAACAGACATACATGTGAATCGCACTTGGGGACATATATGCACGGAAATCAGACTTGAGGGAAAATTTACATAAAAGTGGGTGGAGGGAGGCATTCAAATGAATGCATGGAGGCGCGGTTATAAAGAATCGCACTGACGGAGCACACATACGCATGTTAGTACACATGGAAAGAACAGAGTGTTCTATGGACTCGTAAATCCCTGACAGCACATCTGGGAGAGGGGAGTGTCGAGGTTGTTGGTGGGTGTTTCCTTGCTCCGGATCTCTGAATTCGGACCCTTATAATGATGCTGCAAGATATGCTTGGTTCTTATTTCTGCAGTTTGTGAGAACAATTAACACTATTGGACAATCCCTTCTTTTGGTAGTGATAGAACTTATATTTTCCATGCATTTTTTATTGGTTTAAGGGTTGCTGGAGAAAAGAAAAAAAAACATCACTGTAACCATAATCAGGGCCAGATGAAGGACAATGATGCCTTAAGCACAGCTCCACAAGACAGCCTTCTGTTACTGAAATGACATTAATACACAATACATTTTTTATATAAAAACAAGTGAAATTCAGTTTTGTTCCATATCTATAATAAATGGATTTTTTTTATTTAAATGTTATTTATTTAACATTAAAAAGCAGAAAAAAAGAAAGAATTTTCTTATATTTAGGGCAATAAAAAAATTGCAAATTTTCAACACTTTTTAAAAATGTATTTTGAAAAAAAAATGTACATTTTAAAATGTATCCAAATTACTTTTTTTATTGAAATAATGTAGTCCAATTTTTGAAAGAAGATATTTAAATGCAGAAATATCATTATTGGTACATTATGAAACAACTTTTTTTCCATTGCTTTCTAACCTTGAATATACACATGAAAAAGTGGAAAATAATGCATATTGTTGCTTACTTTGTACTTTAAAATGTTTTCTCCTACTTTTTTTTTTATTGCAAAGTCTTTGAACAGGTCATTAACCTCTTCAATACTTTTATACATACATATTTTTATTTGTATTATTATTTTTATTATTATTATTATTATTATTATTATTAATATTCTTTTTGTATATGTATGCATGTTTTTTTGTCATTTTATTGTGGTCCTCTTTTTATGAGCCTTGGTTCTGCTATACCATTTGAATCCTGAAGGTGGCACTGTAAAAAAAAATCTCTATGGCATCCCCTTCTCTTGGCATACTAAGTGGGTAAAGAACCGTTTCTAGGGGTGAGCGAGCCATGCTATCACATGAGGTGTGTCCCTAGATGATTTAAAGGGGGGGCGCCCAGTGAGGCAGCCCCCCTTTAGGTCACCCTGCCCTGAGGAAGGAGCAAGAGGGAGAAGGTAAAAGTAATGAGTTTAGAATTCGTTTTTAATAAAAAATTTGCAAGGCTGGACACATATAAGGGAGCACAAAAGGAGGCTGGGCACATATAAGGGGGGCACAAAAGGAGGCTGTGCACATAAAAGAGGGCACAGAAGGAGGGTGAACACATATAAGGTGGCACAAAAAGAGGCTGGGAATATATAAGGGGGCACAAAAGGAAGCTGAACACATATAAGGGGGCACAAAAAGAGACTGGGCACATAAAAGGGGGATAAATGGAGGCTGGGCACAAATTAAGGGCCACAAAAGGAGGCTGGACACATATAAGGAGCATAAAAGGAGGCTGGGCACATATAAGGGAGCACAAAAGGTGTCTAGGCATATATAAGGTGGCACAAAAGGAGACTGGACACAAAACAATTGGCAGAAGTGGATGGCTGGGCACATACAAGGGGATGGAAGTAAAAGGCTTGAAGCGTGTCTTTTTTTGGTTGTGACCCGTAATAAATACACAAAGGGGCTTCCACTGTTTAAAATTGGCATCCCCATTCTTAATTTTCCCCCTGGATATGAACAGGGAAAATATGAGATGACTATGGATCAGACAACTGGAAACAATTCGATCTGTTCCAATGCTGGTAAAACCTGTACAGTTATATTTCGCCATTGCAATAAAGAGTGTCCAATCTGCACATAATGAGAACTACTGAATCATCTGTGCATGCACATAATAGCGCATGCGTGAACCAGCGACCATGGCCCAGATCCAGAACAACGCTTCTGTGCAAATTTACACCTGGTGGACACGTAAAATCGTGATTTTGTATGTACTGCACATGCGCACGACAGATGATACGCTACGTAACGTAACTCTGAGCGTATGGGTCATTCACGTAATTGCTGCGTAAATTCGTACGCGTGGGCATGCCTATTTTACGTGAGCCAAAAGTACGTCTAAAATACGCAATGCAGGTGGGGGTTTTCATTTAAAGTGTACAGTATGGGCGTGCTTAGCTGCGTAAGTCTGTGTTACCCATCCGTACGTGTGCGGAGGACAGTGGTTATGCGGCCAAAAGTTAAGGTAGGGTTTGGAAAGCGGAAATTGGTCAAAGTACGTACTGTCCATGCAGGGGGAGTGCCTGGGGGAGTGAATAGAAGGCATGCACACGTAAATACGCTACGATAGTAAACGGATTGCAAGCGGAATTCTGGATCTACCCCCATGTCACAAGCAGTGGGATGTAGAGTGGGTTGCCCCACCAACCCTCAGACTTGCCGGTGTCCTTGAACTGATAGGAATGTTCTACTATATGTCCGAGTTTCCTACTTCTCCTGCAGCTGATTTACTATAAGCCAAGTCTCCTTCATGTATCCTGTATTGATACAGCTTCGCCTGAAATACTGGACCGGATTCACAACAATGCATTTATATACTTAGGTACCTAGATTTCCATGCAGAGATACTATGCATGCGTAGTAACTTTTTTATGCTATGTACGTAGTGTTTCGTTACATAGATTACGCACATGCGGTTTTTATAAGACTACGTACACGCAGTGGCTCCGCACGGAGTAATACGCACCTAAGAAGCATCAGCTATTTAGTTGTGAATACGGTCCAGTATAATTTAAAAAAAATCAACTGGGCAGACTGGATGGGTCGCATGGCTCTTATCTGTCGTCATTTTTTTTGTGTCTATGTATTTTCTATTCTATGTACTAAACCTTTTTCTTGCTCGTTTTATTAGACACATCTGTGTGCTTTAATGTGACAGTTCGGGATAACTTTATGTCTCTCCTGTGACATACTGTTTTGTCTTGTGTGGTATGCTGAATACATTTCATTTTACCAATAGCAACTAAATCCCCTCCACACACCATCCATTCATTTCCTAATGAGAGCAAGGAGACAAGAGTTCTAATTAGGAGAGTTTCTGTAGCAGGTGAAGGAATCCGTACTGTTTTGTGTCTCTACGAGTCACGTTTAAAATAATAAAAAAAAAACACTGAGAGGATTATTTTGAAAAGAAAACATTTGCAATGTTGATAAGCAGTTCGTAGATATGCTAATATGGACTCCTCAGGGGTAATAACACACTTGGTTTTGTAACAGTGAGAGCCAAATGTGTTGGCATAATTAATTCACTTATTGTGAACAGAGATTTATGAGTAATATTGCCAGAATACTTCAGTCACCCTCTGCATACAATTAGCAGAAGCAGGTTCCATTTTGGGAAGGGATCACAGGCTGCAGCCGAGTCTTGTATGTAAGCACTGGAGATGAGAGCAACACAACATCTCGTCACAATGCGATATATGAGACCTTTCAATGTATGTGTTGGTGATTTATGTCTCTGACAGAACATTTCCCAGTCTTTCACAGCTTATCACGCATTCACTCAGAAAATCTATTCTGTACCATCTGTGGTGAGAAAATAAGGATTACTGCATGGTATGTTTCTTGCGTTTTATCTGCAGCAGAAACACAACAAGGGGAGTTTTATTGATAAATAGCAATAAAATATTTTTATTTGTCATAAGCCTCTTAACATCCATGGTGGAGGTGGGATACAAAATGCTGGCATTCACATGGTCCACACTTATTTTGTTGGCTACAGGGGCTAGATTTACTAAGCTGAGAAAATGGAAGAGAGGAGAGATGTTGCCCATAGCAACCAATCAGATTCTAGCTCTCACTTTGGGCCTGATCCAGCGCTACGAAAATTCGCACGACGGGCGAATGCGAACGTACGCTCGTCGTATCAACCTACACGCCCCCAGCACTCCCATAGTAAAGTCCCTGCTTACGGCGGCTATACCCTACACTGGGTACGACCGTCGGCCGTACGAAAATTCGCAGAAAATACGCTGAGAAAATACGCTTAGCACGCCCATACTGTACAATTTAAATGGCTATCCCCGCCTCCCTGTAGTAAAACGGGCGCCCAGCCGACCATCGTAAAAAAAATACGCCCAGCGAGCGAAAAATACGCTAACGATACGCCCGCTATTCGCTCATGACGCTCGGGCGACCGGAAGCTGTCATACTGGGCATGCGCATTGCGAATTTTTTGCCGAAAATTCGCATACGATGAGCGTACGCTCGCTTGCGAGCGTTGCTCTGGATCAGGCCCTTTCTCATTACATACTACAAAATGAATCTAATTGCTTGCTATGGTCAATATCTCCACAATCAATTGGTCGGCTAAAAATGTGTACGCATCGGTAAAAACAGTGAACCGGATTCACACCTAATAATGTGCCTGAATATAGGAAGGCCGAGTGAATATAGGGAGTTAAGGTAGCCCTATGGACGCAGAATTCAGTAAAGATCCCTAAGAATGCCACTTAGGTACGTATTTTTGCGAAACTGCGCCTACTTATTTTATTCTTATCTGTGGATCAGGCCCAGTAATACTAACCCTGGGCCGTACTCAGAGGTTTTAACTGCGCATGTGTAGTAACTTCTTTGACGTAGTATACGTAGACTATACAGACTGGTTAATTGCTCTTGGGTATATACGTCCGCACATGCAACGCAAAAATAAGCATGTGAAAATTTAAATAAAAATGGGCGGGGGAAAAGATTTAAATGAAGGTATGTGGGCGGGACTAACATGAATCACACGTATGGAGAACACATATGCACACAACTGCTCACGGAAAGTTACAAGTGGTCCATGGAGGCGGAAGTCACCGACAGCACAGCCGAGAGAGGGGGAGTGTCATGGGTGTGAGGGGGTTTGGCCTGCACCGGCCGTGGGTATAATTGCGCTCCTTCATGGAAACTGTTCTCTGAATACGGCCCCCTGTCACTGTTGCAACTGATAAATAAAATTTTAACTCCTTTCTAGTGGGGAACTATCCAGTTGAATAAAATTCCATACTTGGTATTTTAATAAATTTACCCATGTTTTTGTATATTTGGAGTATTAACTCAATTTATAAACAATAAAGATTATTAGTAATATCATTTTAATGCATGTATACATATAAAAAATATGATAGGAAATGATATTTTCCAGTATAGCATTACAAATGTTGCTAGACATTTTATTTCTCAAAATATCTATACAATGTTCTAAAGAAAGTATTAATAATGAATGTTTTACAGCAATCTGTTCACTTATTTTTGCTGTTCATGTTTTCAGCACAACCTTTACTTGATTTCGTCTTGATCATCTACAACCGTAGCTGATCTTTTTCAATGAATAATGGGGAATCTTTTATATAGAGAGTACATTAGGTGAACTGTGCAACACAGTGTAAATGAAACATAATAAAGTTACATAGTTCAAAATGAAAAAAAGAAAAGTTATCTTTTGCAAAAACAGTGTTAGCACATGGGGTTCTTGGGCAGCCTAGTTAAGAGCACAGCATATAATGCACTTTGTCAAATTTATCCTTAGGAAATAAAAAGAGCTATGTCTATTGGCAACCAAATAAATGTTATGGTCTGGCACCCATCCAAAGGTGCGAATTATATTTTAAGTCTTGACTATAAATTCAGACAATGGGCCAGATCCAGACCTACGTTCCCTTTGCGGTTCAACGCGTCGCATATTTACGCTTTCGTAATTACTATACACTCCCCTCGCTCATACGTATATTTGCCATGTTATGCTTTTCAAACCCTACCTTAACTTTTCCAAGCGTAACTGCTGTCGGCCATAATGGCTGCACATACTTACGCGTCTAAGCACGCCCACACTGTACAATTTATATACCTCACCCTGCCTCCGAAGCGTAATTACGGGTGTCGTACGGCTGGCACACCACTTCGTCCATAGTTTTGCTGTTGATCGTAGGCTCGTAAGTACGTTTAGAGTTTTGGGTCGTAACATCTGCAGCGCGCATGTGCAGAACATACAACAGAGTTTTTATGACTCCGGTTAGCGTAAATGCGCTATCCGTTGTAGCACTGGATCTGGCCCAATATATTTGGAGTGTTGTTCACGGTTACAATGGGCTTAATTTTCAAAGACCATTGTACTACAGCGGAATGCAGACCACCTTGCATAGCAGATGCGACTTCTGGAGTCGTGAAGAGTGTTTTAACCAACCCTTCTGTTAAAATCTAATTTGGATGAAGTCAATATTGTAACATTAGATATATAAATATTATGTATTTTTATATATTTGTTTAGATAGAGATGCTTATTTTATTTAATTAGTTGTGTAACAAAAAGAACATTTCAAAAAGATTAAATGGACGCTTTCAAGAAATGGCCAGCAGGGGCAAAGAGGAATTCCAAGGAACAAATTCCAAAGTAACAGTTTTAAGGCTACCCACTTTCATGGACAAAGAGAAATTCCAAAACAGTTTCAACCCTCCCTCCCTCCACAGCGAAAAGGGATTTTGGAATTTCTCCATTTAACATTTGGGAACCTCAAGGACTATGGAACGCCTATTTTACAAACTCAACCAATTATTATATGACCTGTGGATTGTACGTCAGCCTCTTTTGTATTGCTATAAATGTAAAAAGTTCCGCCTCTAAAGGGCAGAATTTCATTTTTGAAAATTGGTGATAATGTTATCACAGCGCTTGCATTTGTTTTTGTAAATAAACTTTTTTATATATATACTTAAAATATTTTTGATTCTTCACTTCCTTTCCCGCAGCCTAACCCCAACCTTCCCCTTCTTGAGCCCAAGTTATAACCCTCCATGTACTGCAGCCTATCCCTAACTGTCCATTCTCTGCAGCCTAACCCTCTGTGCCCCACAGCCAAACCCTAACCCCCAACACTAACCACAGCAGCCGCCGAAAGCCTAACCCTAATCTACCCATAGGCTGTAGCTATTGGGAATGAGATAATAGGCTCCTGTCCCCAATAGCAAATCTCTAGTTTCAAAGCTTTTCGAACAGTGATTCATTTGCCATTCCGCTGATGTCTGGATTATATTCGAAATACTGCCATTCAGACCAGGCACCACGTGCTACATTTGGAAATAAAAGAGGTCATACCTTACCAGCGGGCATCTTAATCAAGTGTTGAAAGCTTTGACACAGAAAGGTGTTTCTGGCCACAGGGAACTACTCTGAGGACCACCTGATGCCCATTAAGGTCTTTATAATACAAAGTCCAATATGAATACTTTATTACTGGAAAAAAAAAGAAGCAAAAATACAAGTCTTTCATTGCAAAGATTCTGTAATTATATTCTTTTTTCCGATAATAAAAGGGTTGAAGGTGTTGTTCTCAAATGCTTGTTTCCCAAAGCAAATTTTAATTTCTAATGAGATCATTAATTTGCTGCTTCTGACGGAATCATTGAACCCAGCATCATCAGCGAGACATATAGACAAATATGGCATGCCACTTGCAAGTGACGAGTGACAAGCAGCGGTGGCAAGTTGACACGGCCAGTCTCCCAGATGTCAGATCAACCTGTGACTGAGTGATTCCATAAAGGTCACGCTGGTAATCAGAGTGCATGAGTGTGAAGTCAGGGCTCGGTGATAGCAAATGATAATAGACAGGCGCTGGCAGGTCATCAGTTGTGGGGACACTGCTAATGAAATCACTTTGTACATGAAGTTCATTGCAAAGAGAAGTTTAGTGTTGCTCATGAACATAGTCTTTGGTTGAAGCTGTACTGCAGAGTAAATGGGGTTGTACCTAGTCATAAAGGAAAGAAGCTTTATCTGTAATTAAAGAGTAATAATAATAAATAAGGTATAGGTGTCTAGTGCATGGAACATCCAATCTACAGTGGGCGTAGTTCACACTGCTCTGATGAATTGTCCTTTGACATATCCTTTTGTGGCACGCAAGCGCTGATCGCTGTCATTTTTTGGCCTTTTCTGACGAGACTGCGTCACTCCCCTTAAACTGTCAGCCTAAAAAAAAATGTAAATTTGAAAGACTTAGTTAAGTGCTACGTTACTCCTGGGCTAAACCATGTTGATTTTAGGGGGAGTCAAGTTAATTGTATTCATTGCATGCAGGGATATATCTTTGAATTGCTTACTGCACACAGATACTGACCAGCTTTACTATCACACTGTTATTTAGACTTGGCATAGGAAACATCACCTCTCAACTCTAATACTGTTTGCAACAGATGAAATATGGTTTAGCCCAGGAGTAACTAAGTTCAAGCACTTAACTAGGTCTGGATCCAGCCCATATTAGCAGAGTAAGAAAGAGACTTGTCATTAAAACTACACACAATCATTCACACAGAACTCACAGGTGAAAGACTTGAGTCTAATCAGAAATAGTTAGAGCTCCTATTCCAAGGAAACCCGAGTCTGGATGGACGAGATTGGAATGGAGCTGGGTGGGACCGCTGCTGTCAGCATAAAACAGTACTCAACAATTCATGTAGGAGTGCACCATGCCAGGTTTTTATATAGTGTAATCAAATTACATATTGCTTTACAGAGAATATTTCACATTAGTCCATGCCCCATTGCAGCTACATACTAAGGACACTGGGCCTGATCCAGAGCTACGGCCGCCGTCGCTAGTACAACGGCCGCAGCTGTAATGCGCATGCGCCGGGCAGATGTTGCCCGGCGTCACTATGGAAACGCCCGATCGTTTCAGCGTAAGGGAGAGTTAATACGCTCCTACAAGGGGGAGTGTCGGGCCAGAGCAGCGATGTTACGCTGAGGGAGGGTAGTGAGGCTGGGAGGGCGGCTTTAACGTACTAACGCCGCCGTCCCAGCGTATCAACTCTCCCTTACGCCGGCTGAAGTTAGGGTAGCCTTCAGCCGGCGTAAGGGAGAGTTAATACGCTCCTACAAGGGGGAGTGTCAGCGTAACATCGCTGCTCTGGATCAGGCCCACTAATACATACACACCAGGATTCATTTATTCAGCAGCCAATATGTTTTTGGATTGTGGGAGGAAACCAGAGTAAACCCACACAGACACAGGATGAACATACAAATTCAACATGGGTAAGGCCTAGTCTGGGAATTGAACTCATAACCTCAGTGAAGTGAGACACAATTGCTACTCACTGAGCCACACATTATACAGCTCAAAACTTTCAATATGGTGAACATCCTGCAAGATGATGTCATCACGTTGCAAGATCTCCTGTTACGACAAGGAGGGGGTATATTTAGTTAATGCCAATATTACCTATATTTTGGAACCAGGACTTATCCTGTCTATCTATTGCACATAATCTATTGCACATAAGCAATCCTTTTCACCATTTCAATTTCAATTTTCAGTTTTTCCTTTGTATCATCTATTTAATTAACCACATTGTAAAATTCTTGAAAAACATGGAAAATTAATGTTTTGTCTCTGATAGCATACTGACAGCAAAAGTCATATCTGAGTGATAAGTATTAAAGGAACGTTGAGGGAATGACATTGTACGGCTCGACCCAGCAATGTTATCTCTTGTTTTTATTGAAGGATTTTCTGCTAAATTGAATCGCGAGCATGTTTCGGAGTGTGGAAATGGCCCTTTTCTATATTATAGGAATTGTGTGGCGTGCATGAAAATATGAGTGGTTGGGTCAGCCCTTGACAGAGAAAGGTTACACAGCATGTGAAATAAAATTTTCTTGATCGGTCGAATACTTTCTAATAGTAATATTATATTGTAAAAGTTCTGAATAGTAAAAATCAGGTTCTGGGCCAGGTCTAGTTAGAACATTAATAACATAGGGCCAGATCCAGATATGGGGGTAGATCCAGAATTACGTTTGCCGTACGTTTATTCGCGTAGCGTATTTTTGTGTGCGTAAATTCTATACAATCCCCTAGGCACACCCCTTGAATGTACATATTTTGCAGTGATACGCACACGTACGTATGGGCAACACGAATTTACGCAGCTAAGCACGCCCATACTGTACACTTTAAATACAAACCCTCGCCTACTTAACGTAATTCAGACGTATTTTGGCCTAACGTAAAATTGGCACGCCCACACGTAAGTATTTACGTGACAAATACGTGAATGGCCCATACGTTCACAATTACGCTACGCTTCTGAGCGTATTTTCTATGGTGCACATGCGCAGTACTTACCAAAAGGCGATTTTATGTCTCCGCCACTCGTAAGTTCGCTCACAAGCGTTGTTCTGGATCTGGGCCATGATAATGACAGGGTATTTACATATTGCACATGGGAAAGTACCCTACACATGGAACACATGACGAAAGATGCTGCATTCCATGCCACCGACTGTGGGGCATAACAGGCCCAACGTGTGTATGCATAGTGGACAGAGGGATCTATGCAGATTGTACAGTAAGGGCTTGGTTAAGCCCTTATGTGCATTATGGGCCTGATCCAGAGCTACGAAATTTCGCACGGCGGGCGAATGCGTACGTTCGACCGTGTGAATAAACATGCACGCCCCTAACACTCCCATAGTAAAGTACCTGCTTACGGCGGCTATACCCTACACTGGGTACTACCGTCGGCCGTACGAATTTTCGCACATAATACGCTGAGCGTACGGGCTTAGCACGCCCATACTGTACAATTTAAATGGCTATCCCCGCCTCCGTGTAGTAAAACGAGCGCCCAGGCGACCGTCGTATTAAACGCACGCCCCTCGAGCGAAAAATACGCACACCATACGACCGCTATACGCTCATGTCGTCCAGCCGACCGGAAGCTGTCATACTGGGCATGCGCAGTGCGAAATTTCATAAGAAAATACGCAAAAAACGGTCGTACGCTCGCTCGAAATCGGCCAATTTCGTAGCTCTGGATCAGGCCCAATGTGTCAGATTTAAAGTAGCGGTTAGCGCACAAAAAAGTTTATGCATACAAGGAGAGTGTACTTATTGGTATACTCCACTCGTAGCTTATTGGTCCTGTTTTTGGGATTATAAATGTTGGTGTTATGTTAAGAGCTGACCATGTTATGATGTAGCGCAAGCTGCTCTGAAAGGCAGATTTGTCCATGCCAGAGCTTAGAATCTGTCATGTGTTCACTGTAAACCAGGGCTTTGGCTGGGCCCCTTGGAAGCACGGGGCCTGGTACAGGTGGTGTTCACACCACTGCATTTAAAACTAACTAGTAGCTATTGTACGTAATCTGCGTATCGTTTCGATACGTAGATTGCGTATATGCGCTCTAAAAGTCTAAAAGACCGCATATACGCAATCTACCTATCGAAACGATACGCATGCGCAGTAGCTATTGTTCATTGAATTACGTCCGTCTATGGAAGACGGACGTAGTTCTGGATCCGGCCCATTGTCTGTACACATAATGGTGGTCATGCTGAGTTGCGCACATGTAGAGCTTTACCATTTTCTATATAGTGTTCACTGCATATGCTCAAATAGGTCATTAGCTGCCACCTTGAAACAGAATGAGATGTCCTAGCCATAAGCGAACTACAGTAAGGCATTGGGGTGTGTGGAACACATCGGGTGACAGTCAGGGTACACAGGGTTTCAGTCTCCAGAGTCCCTAAGACAGGTATGGCCAAACTGTGGTTTGCCAGGTAACTACGAGTCAGAGCATGCCTTGCCATATGTCAGTTTTGTCTGTTTAGGCAAAGCATGCTGGGACTCGTTGTTTCTTAACACCTAGAGCAGTGTTGGCTAACCTGTCACACTCCATGTATTGTGAAACTACAATTCCCAGCATGCTTTTATCAGGTATCCGCTATGCTTTTGCAGGTAAGGCATGCTGGGACTCGTAGCTTCACAACACTTGGAGTGCCACAGTTAGCCAACATTGACCTAGAGAGTCACAGGCTGGTAAGGCCTGCTCTACCAGCCTGCAGACCATACTCCCTAGCACTAGCCATTATGGGCCAGATCCAGAGCTACATTTCCATTACGTTGTTAGACGTAGCTATTTACTATGCGCTCCCCTTGGTCATATGGACTTTTGCAGTTTTACGCTTGCCACACCCTGCCTTAACTTTACACAGCGAAACTACTGATGTACGTACAGGTAGCACGTATGTAACTGCCTAAGCACGCCCCAGACTGTTGGATTTAAATGCCCCCCTCGCCTCCCAGGCACGCCCCTTCGTTTGTAGTTACGCTGCTGATAGTAGGCTGGTACGTACGTTCAGTGTTACGTGGCATAACATCTGCCACGCACATGCTCAGTAAATACTAATGGGCCAATTTACGTCAGCGGCTAGCATAAAATCGCTTGCGTACATACTTCTGGATCTTCCCCTATGTGCCTATTCTGAGGGGTTTACAAAGAATGGATCCCACCACCTGGTAAAGGGGAGTGGGGTTCCCTCCAGACTCCCTTGAAATTCCATTGGCATGAGTCGGAAATGTAGGCTATTGCTATCTGCCCGCTCTTGGGTGCTTACTCGGGTGTATGGAAACTGCAGAGCTCCCATTGTAGATTCCTGTGCGTCCTGTCCTTTGACTCTAATTACAGTAAGATACAGTATTATACAATAGTATTCCATAATGTGCCACCTTTCCAATTTGCGATTTGTTCAGGAGAAAATGATAACTGTAAGGTGACTCAAAGCAGCATTTTTTTTTTTATCAATACCTTGAATTAAATAAATTTCAGCCTGTCCTTTATCAAAAGGGCAGTTTCCTCTTTATATCCAACCTTGACTTTTCAAGATGCAGTATAATTATGTTCCAGTTCTGATTTTCATTACTCCATACTGCATTTCCGTTATCTATGCAAGTAATAAAATATCCAGTGTCAGTAGAATTAGTTTTGGAACTACATTTTGTGCACTTTCATATAGCAAAGGAATTCTGTCATTAACCGTTCAGCAACAACCGGAGTTCTGATGTGATTCATTGAGCAAAATGTCTAAGACGAGAATCAGAAAACCTTGCACTGTGCTGCTGTCATATATGAATGAAAAGGATTCATTTGCCTGAATACTCTTCCTACATTGTAGAATATATATTTTTTTCATCTCTTGCAATGGAACCTGGTTTCTTCTGCACTGAGGAACCCAAGACAGTTACCAGATAAGTCAGATTCATCGTCTAGCAGACAGGAAGATGCTGTGGCTCTGATTCAGAGCCGAGCACAAGGTGTTGAATGAGATAGAATATTTTGCTAATTCACAGGTGTGTTCAAGCTAGAGTACACCGCCTAGTGGGAAAAAGTGGATGGGGGCTAAGATCAGCAAGAATGTACAGCTGACTCTCATGCCCCTTTTACATCACCACTAAAAACCCGCGTTGCTGGCCTTACATCCGGGTCAAGGCTTCAACCACTCGTGTTTGGTGGTGATATGAAAGGTACCAGGGTTCTGATCCTGGGTCTAATAACCTTGAATTCAGTGATGTGTGAAAGGTGCAGACCAAGTTTTTCAACCCGGGTCTCACCACACACCTGATTGGAGGGATTTCTTTACTGCTGCTATGGCAAAAGTAAACAAATATCTCTCCCAGAAGCATGGGCAGACACTATCAGGGCGGGGTTTTTTTTTTCTTTTTAACAGCTTATCACCCTGCAATAACCTGGGTTATTGCAGGGTGGTGATGTGAAAGCGGTACTTGTTAAAAATATAAATAAACACAAACATGACCAGGAATGCTGTCAGGTTTCAGTTTACAGGGTAATAAATAGCGTTGTCAGTCTGTGGCCAGCAATGGCTTAGAAGTAGAGACAGCCGAAAGCTCATTTTATATCAATACACAGCCATTTTAGAATTTTTTTTGAATGGGTAAGTGCCGATTGGCATACTTACCCATTTTTTTTTACATAGCCACCTCCCACCAGACTCGTCACACCTGCCATCAACCACCGCCTGCTGCTGACCCCACTGTCAGAGGTGAGTAATCTCTCAAGGGACTTTTAGGGTTAGCCTCTGGGGAAGGGAGGGTTAGGGTTAGGGTCATGAAAGGGGAGGGTTGGGTAAGGGTCAGCCTGTGGGTAGGGGAGTCTTGGTTTAGGCTGTAGGGATGGAAGGCTTAGGGTCAGGCTGAAGGAAAGAGAGTCTTGCTGGAAAGGGAGGCTTAGAGTTAGGCTGTGAGGAAGGGAAGGTTAGGCTGTGGGGAAGGGAGGGTTTGGGTCAGGCTGTGGGGAAGGGAGGGTTTGGGTCAGGCTGTAAGGAAGGGAGGGTTAGGCTGCGGGGAAAGGAGGGTTTGGGTCAGGCTGTGGGGAAAGGAGGGTTTGGGTCAGGCTGTGGGGAAGGGAGGGTTAGGGTCAGGCTGTGGGGAAGGTAGGGTTTGGGTAATGGAATGATGGGTTAGTAAAATGTTTTACTTATCATTTAGAGCTCCCTCTTCAGTGGCCCGGAGCGTGGCCTCCCCATGCTAGTGTGGTATTTAGGGGATTCCGCTTTGAACACCCTGCTGCTGCCGTGGAAGAATCAAGCGGAATGTTGTGTCTGAATGTTTCTGTGACTGATGACCAGCTCATGGTTAAATCCAACAATGCAGCCAAGGGCATAACTACAGGGGGTTCAAAGGGTTAAGCTGCTGCGGGGCCCAGCAGCTTAGGGGGCCCGCGACACACATATTACCCATCGCACACCCCACTGTCAGACATCAGCAAAAACTGCTTAAGCAGTGCTGTGGAGTCTGTCTCGCCAGTGCTGCAAATGCAACAGAGGGTCACGGTATATGGACACTTTATCTACCGTGACTCTCTCTAGCACTGCTGCAGGGACAGAATCCTCGGTACTATCCCGAGGAGGAGGAGCGTGTAGGCTGAGCTCTGCAGACTCACACACACAGGTAATGCAGCTCCGGCTGTGAGCCTGTCAGAGGGAAGAGCTTAGCTTTCTCTCAGCAGCCAATCAGTGAGGTAAGTTAAGGATTTAACCCTTAACTTACTTCACTGTTTAGCAGGTGATTGAAAGCAGTGCTTTTCCCTATGTCTATCATAGATCATACAGGGAAGACCACAGCTTTCAATCACCAGCTAAACAATGAAGTAAGTTAAGGGTTAAATCCTTAACTTACCTCACTGATTGGCTGCTGAGAGAAAGCTAAGCTCTTCCCTCTGACAGGCTCACAGCCGGAGCTGCATTACCTGTGTGTGTGAGTCTGCAGAGCTCAGCCTACACGCTCCTCCTCCTCGGGATAGTACCGAGGATTCTGTCCCTGCAGCAGTGCTAGAGAGAGTCACGGTAGATAAAGTGTCCATATACCGTGACCCTCTGTTGCATTTGCAGCACTGGCGAGACAGACTCCACAGCACTGCTTAAGCAGTTTTTGCTGATGTCTGACAGTGGGGTGTGCGATGGGTAATATGCATAACTCCCAACATTTGAGAATTGGAAAGAGGGACAAAATTTTTGCGGCATGGAAGAGGGGGGGTGTCTTGTACCACCCAGTGGGCGTGTCTGGGTGCAGTGGGTGTGTCTTAAACCGTCCAGAGGTGTCTGCCCCTTATTTTATATCCAGATCCATATGTATGCCCCTATTCATATGTCCAGTCTCTATATTGAGTGCCCCTTATTATATGTCCAGCCTCCATATTGTCTGCCTCTTATTATATGTCAAGCCTCTATATTGTCTGCCCTTTATTACTTGTCTAGCCTCCATATATCTGCCCCTATTTCTATGTCCAGCCTCCATATATCTGCAAGGAACAAAAACACATAGTGGTCACTTAGGTCCCCGACTGTACCTCAATATTTATATACACACTTGCACACATTTAATTTGTTGAATCAGAAGCGCAGCCATTTTTCTTGCTACTGTTCAGTTCCATATATCTGCCCGTTTCTATGTCCAGCCTCCATATTTCTGCCCTGTTTATTGTCCAGCCTCCATTTTGCTCCATTTTGAGCAGCAGATATTCTTTTTGTTGTGTATATATGCATTTGCATGCATAGCAATACGTATATACATATATAAATCAAATATGTTGTTATAATAATTAGCGTATATTCTTGTTTTGTTGTCAACAATATTTGAAATTTGGTGCTTTTCTCATCACAATTCTTTTTGCTTGCTTTATTTTATTTTACAGCAGTGGTGATTTATCTTAATTGCAACTTTTTTTGTATACACTTCAGCAGCTCTTATATTAACTTTTAGCTTTTATATTAACTTAAAATAAATTTTAACTATTAGCTTTTATACTAAACGCCTTGTGTTACGTACCTAGCATGGAGATAAGCATTTCAGTCTATAGAGGGCTGACACACAGTTCATTGCTCTGCTGATATTAGTAAACGGAGAAGAAAGAGAGAGCAGACAGACTCTAAGAGAGTGAGTTCAGTGCAGTTGATCTTTTTTACAGTATTTTTTTTTAAGAAGTGATATGACTTTAGCTCAGTTTTGATGCTAGAAGTCTTGCTATCAATCAGTCATAGACAAGAACCGATAGTGCTCTCCTCAAGACCACACCGCTCTTAATTCTTCTGCCGTAGATTAAGACATTTGTTGATGAGTGGCTCACTGCCGTCTGTGGCGAACGATTCCTTCTCTCTGCCCTCTGCCAGCAGAACATTTGTCAGATGCAAGTGGCTTGCTGGAGAAAACTATTGATCATGTCCTGACTTCTGTATATTTTTTAGGCTTGGCTGAAAAAAAAAAAAAAAAGGCAATGCCGTCCATCACCGTGGTTAGGCCCACAGGGGAAAGCCACGGCTTTCATGCTGAATATCAGGCTTATAAATTGCGGGTAGTCCTATTAATAATTACCAATGACCTTTCTAGCAGGGAAGGTGGCATAAATGTTTACTAAGACTGAAGGCATTAAATTTAAATGCAATAACCTAAAGGAAATATAGAAAAATATATGAACCATTCTCTAAAACAACCACAAACATCATAAACAATATAAAATGTACACACCCAGCATTCATAGGATTTTTGTGGCTATGGGCCTGATCCTTAATTAAGAACGTTAGAGGACTTAAGTAATAAACTTGTGTAAGTCCCCTGAAACATCACATCATCTGCGTGCAGCAGAGGCTACGCTACGGATCCGTACGTAACATCTGGAGGGTGTGCGGATCTTAAGTGCCGGCTCCTTCTACAAAAGAACTTACGACATGTAACATGCACATGTGCCGATGCTACATGTCTTGGGCACTTATGCAAAAGACTTGAGTAAGACCCCTTTCCAAGCCTAATTGTGAATCAGGGCCAATGAGAAAGATAGTACTTATGGAACCATTTACCCAAGTTCAATTATCTTTCATAGCTTGGCAGGATCAATCACAATACCAGTCCTCAAACACAATGGGGTAGATCCAGAACTCCGCTTGCAATCCGTTTACTAGAGTAGCGTATTTTCGCATGCGTACCTTCTATACACTCCCCTAGGCACTCCCCTTGAATGTACTTATTTTGACCGCTTTCCGCTTTCCAACTTTTGCCCACGTAACCGCTGTTGTCCGCACACGTATGGATGGGTAACACGTATTTACGCAGCTAAGCATGCCCATACTGTACACTTTAAATGAAAACCCCCGTCTACATTGCGTATTTTAGACGTACTTTTGGCTCACGTAAAATTGGCACGCCCACACGTACAAATTTATGCAGCAAATACGTAAATGCCCCATACGCTCATATTTACGTTACGTTATGTAGCGTATTATATGTCGTGCGCAAGCGCAGTACTTACCAAAACGCGATTTTATGTGTTTCCGCCACGCGTAAATTCGCTTAGAAGCATTGTTCTGGATCTGCCCCAACGACCCAATAATTGGAAAGTTCAGTCAGAACTGTAAGTATGGGTGTGCGATAGGGGTGGTCGCCCCAGGTGCAAACCCAAAGTGGGTTCAGTGCTATCACAAGGCAGGTTTAGGCAGCTGCCTAGGGCTCCGAGCCCTGGGAGGGCAGCATGCAGGTGCTCAGCCACCCTGATGCTGGAGGCAGCTGTGAAACACACAAGTCACTGCCACTTAGCTAATCCCATGCGGCGGCTTTTGTGTTCAAAAGCCAAGGCTCATCTAATCATCTTCAGTGTCACTTGTACTGCTCAGCCAATCACTTGTCAGGGAGCTGAGCAGGTAAAGTAACAGCTGCCACAGGGGATCAGCTGAGCCGTGGCTTCTGCATAGTACTGTACTCTGCAGGAGCCGCAGCTTAGTTGATCCCCTGTACTATTGAAGCAGTACAAGTAATACAATGCTTAGGGTCATCTGTGGAAGGGGGGCAATGGACTGCATTATATCTAGGTGGGGTCAACACCATTTGAACATGGCCTTATCTGCATAGCCATGCCTATGGTCCTGTAGACCAGCTTTACAATTACCCAACGCCCACTATACTAAGAAGCTTGTCTTTTTTGTGTGCTATAAATTAGGACTGTCCCAGGACAGTACTATTGGGTGTGAAGACATATTCAGGCAGGAAACATTAGAGGCTCTGACCAGATAATGATAACAGAATTTTCTTGAAGAGTAGAACAAATGATCCTATCCTGCTTGACCTTTTAAAACCAAGACAAATGTATGACGCCTCGTATACTTTGTGAACTTTATATTTATCTATATAAAGAGTTTTCCTTCCATAAATTAAAATATTGCCCTTTGTATAATGCAGAGCATCTGTTAAACAGTTACCTTCCGACACTATGTACTCAAGAGGGCGATTTCTCATCAAAGAGTGACCTTAGTGAGAGAATTAAAATTCCATACACTAGAGCACGTAAACCAAATGTATTTCTACAAACAGAGGAGGAACTAGCGAGTTTTGGGCCCAGGTGCAAAAAATATGCTTTGGCCTTGATAATATCCCAGGTAACCCGGTGGGGAGCTTCGGCGGTGCAGTGTTGATGACTGGGGGCCCTTGTATCCACATGGGACCCAGTGCTGTTGCACATATGATAGTTCCGTCCCTGTCTGAAAAGAAGTTCTATGTTGAATGGTACCCAGTAGTGGGTAGGTTAGGGTTAGGCAAGCGGGACATGGAGGGTTAAAGTTAGACAACTATAAGGGAAAGGTTAGGGTTAGACTACTGGACAGCAAGGGTTAGGGTTAAGCAGCTAAAAGGGGAATATTAGGGTTAGGCTGTGGGACAGGGAGGATTTGAGTTAGGCAGCTAAAGAGGAAGGTTAGGCTTAGGTTTCAGGACAGGGAGGGTTAAGGTTAGACTGCTAGAAGACAAAGGTTAAGGTTAGGCTCTAGGACAGAGAGAGTTAATGTTATACTACTAGAAGGGGAAATTTAGAGTGAGGGTCAGGGTAAGGGGATGGTTAATGTACCTGTCACTGTTGGAATTCTTCCTCGATCTTCTGGGTGCTGTCACAATACTTTCTTCATGCAGACATCTTGCGTGAATATTTCCATTGCAGCTCTAAAGTCAGGATGTGTTTTGTCGCAAATAAGCTGTTTTAAGTGGTGAACTGCACCCAATTACCAGGGCCTGTGCCTGCTTCAGAGCTCTAGCCTTCTATAAATGATGAATAAGCATCTGTGGGAGGACCAAAATTCCTCTGGGCAGCTTGCTTCTTCTATCCCACATTGACAAATTTAGAAATTGCATGTGTGCACCCGAGTGTCCTTACAAATATACCAGTATACTTATAGGGTGCGTCCTATACCTCTCCATTATACAGTACCGCTGCACATGCTAGGCTCTTTCTGTCATCTTGATGAGAATCTCAGACCTTTCCGTAACTCCCTGCTCCTATCACTACCACATACTCTCCCCTTCCCTAATTAAACTATAAGAAGTTCTGACAAATTGCACTAGCCTTATGTGTGTAACCAATTGTTAATGGCACCTCAATTGTATGTTATTCCTTTGAAATCTTAAATAAAAACTATTTATAACCAAATGTACCAGAATACCAACATAATAAAAATAAAATGAATAAACAATAAAATAAATATATCAGGCAACCTCTCCTTCCCCAGACTCCATTTCAATCAAACCCCAGATACCTTTCTGTTATCCATCATTGTCTCAGCTGATCAAATGCTTTCTTTTGATTGGTAAAAAGTTTTGGTCATCCACCAATCAGTGTGTGTGTGATATCCACCGCTCCTGGTGGATGACCAATCAGAGTGCTGGGATCTGCACTTTAATTGGTGGATGACCAAAGTTATCCACCAATCAGCCTGTCATACCAGCTGCATTGAGAAGATAGGTCCTTGAGAGGCAGAAAGTGTGCTGATTGGCTGCTGTAATTATCAGTGAAGAAAAGCATATAGTGTCACAAAGGAGGCCTTTTAAATCTGGTAGGCTGCCAAAGCTGCTTGGGCTGTATAGTTGTGCTCAGTTAACCCTTTTCCAAAACAGGGAAAAGTGTGCCATACATAGAAGAAAATTGTGTGCATGGTGGGAGCACCTCATAGGGACAGAAGA
>WWET01000802.1:272648-289217 GCA_011038615.1 Limnodynastes dumerilii | reverse complement strand
CCGGCTGGGCTGAAGTTAGGGTAGCCTTCAGCCGGCGTAAGGAAGGGGCCATACGCCCGCACAGGGGGAGTGCCAGGGGGAGGCAGCGATGTAACGCTGAGCGTTAGCACGCTCAGCGCTACATCGTACCTCAGGATCCGATGTCACGATGCAGGGGTATATCTTTAAATTGCTTACTGCACACAGATACTGACCAGCTTTACTATCACACTGTTATTTAGACTTAGGATAGGAAACATCACCTCTCAACTCTAATATGCCATACGTCAGCACAGGGGGAGTGCCCGGGGGAGGCAGCGATGTAACGCTGAGCGTTAGCACGCTCAGCGCTACATCGTACCTCAAGATCAGGCCCGATGTCACTAAAAGGGTGATAGATAAGTGGAATAGCCTCCCATCTGAGGTGGTTAAGGCTAACACAGTAGAACAGTTTAAACATACTTGAGATAAATATAAGGATATCCTAAATATCAAACTAAAGTGAGGGTAAATTGGGTCATTATAGTTTTAACTAAAACAACTGGGCAGCCTGGAAGGGTCATGTGGCTCTTATCTGCCGTCTCTTTCTCTTTTTTTTATGTTTCTATGTGTGTCTAGCGCTACCAAGAAAAATATTTTTCAATAAAAATGGCAGCATTTGTATTTATTGCTTGGTAAACTATCAGCCAAAAAGCAGATAGATAAAAGACAAAAATAGAAGCCAATACAGCTGATTAACAAGAGAACAAAATGCTTTCAATGAAGACAAAAGTAATAATGAGGTTACGTCCTCTCGCGCAATGGAATCTGAGCAGTTATTTTGCAATATTTGCATGACTCGGATTACGTCCATATTCGCCTTTGTTTTGTGTGTGCCAGCTTTTAACACCAAATTACCACTAAATGACTCACATTCTACATCAGACAGCCTGTATTTACAGAATACAGTGCAGGGATATTTGACTTTTAATAACTGTGTTGCAAACAATTAAAATCTAACAACTCTCAAGAATCCTTTAGTAACCTCCAGCAGATTAACATCTGCTTCTGCTGAGGAGAGCTTGTACTGCTCCGTGATGTGAGTGATGCGTATGAAATTGAGGTCAGTCTCAGACTAATCAAGGTTCAAACACTAGCAGCAAGCAATGAAAAATGTATATATCATAATCTAAGTGCCTTTAAAAGAGAGGGGGAAAAATACAGTAAATTGTATTACCAAAACGACAGGAAATAATCACAGCCTGGGCCCCTGTGTCTCTTGGCTTGACACGCATTGATTAATGACTGTCCGTCAATCCCATTGACTGACATGGTGGCTGCCTCTTTTTTTTGCTGCCTTCTCCAGGGGGGGGTTTCTGGAATAGAATGTTCAACAATGCCGGAACGCCACTTAGACTGAATTAGAATAACGCACGTAAAAACAGTTGTGCTATATGTTCACAACTTTACTGCCACACAAATGAAAACCTCATTATGATCACAGAGAAAAGGCCGGATAGAACTCACAAAGGTGTGATAAATTTATTGAAGCTGTCATCAGTATTATCCACAGTTACCGATGACTTTTATGCGGCTTACTAGGCTTTTTTGGGGGGGTGGATGTACTGAGTCATTTTAAGATGCTTTTCCTTTTACGCATTATAATGTACTATTTAATGTCCATTAAAATAGAATCCTTTACTGTTGCAATAAATGCAAACAATTTGGTTTGAAGCCGTTGATATTTGAACCTTTATAACTATCGGCTAACATTGAATTGGCTTTAAAATACGTCTGGAAGTAAAACCTTTTCAGAAATGACAGGGTTTTTACATTTTATTGCTTGGCTATCACCAATTATGTTGACAGGATTTGCCAATGTCATTCTGCCATCCAGCCAGTTCAGAACTCGATGAGGCATAGCAATCGATCAAACACGTTGCTCTGAAAGGTAAGTAAACCCATTGCCTAACTCTAAGTCACCCCCCACAGCCTAACCCTAAGTCTCCCCCCTCACAGCCTAACCCTAAATCCCCCACCTGCAGCCTAACCCTAAGTCTACTACCTTGCAGCCTAACCCTAAATCCCCGCACCCTAACCCTGTCTTCCCCCAGCAGCCTAATCCTAAATCCCCCCCTCCCCCACACAGCCTAACCCTAAGTCTCCCTCCCGCAACCTAACCCTAAGTCCCCGGAGAGGGTTACTCACCTCTTTGGTGGTCTGGCGGTGGCTCTTAAGAAAATGATTGGGTGAGTATGCGAATCGCACACTCACCCATTCATAAAAAAAAATTCTGCAATGGCTCTCATTCAAAATAGGGACAACCGAAAAGCAACTTTCGTCTGTCCCTATTTCGCAATGTGATAAATTGCAGCGGGGACTTGCAACACTGCGGAGTTTGCCAACAGTTATGTCACAGATTAGTCTACAAGACTGAAATGATGGCTCTTGATCACACAGACAAATCAGTATTACTGGCTGGCAGCTCCTCTCATTGAAAGCCAATCACAATTAACCCTTGGCAAGACAAAGTTGTAAATTTTTGATCTTATGTGTTTTAGAATCCCAGGAAAGGTCATGTTGCTTGTTGCTGTGTGTTTCAGCTCCTCTGCCTAAAGTCAATTGAGGTTTCCTGGGGTTGTGGACAGGAGAGAGAGGGCGGGCTTCATCCACCAGGCCCATCTCAGGTCTTCAGAGCTTTCAGCCTAGGCTAGGCTGTTTAGGAGGTTGCACTTTTGAGACATACGGCTGGATCCAGACCTAGTTAAGTGCTTGAACTTAGTTACTCCTGGGCTAAACCATGTTGATTGCAGGGGAGTCATATTTCATTTGTTGCAAACAGTATTAGAGTTGAGAGGTGATGTTTCCTAACCCAAGTCTAAATACCTGTGTGATAGTAACGCTGGTCAGTATCTGTGTGCAGTAAGCAATTCAAAGATATATCCCTGCATGCAAAGAATACAATTAACTTGACTCCCCCTGAAATCAACATGGTTTAGCCCAGGAGTAACTAAGTTCAAGCACTTAACTAGGTCTGGATCAGGCCCATAGTTAAAAAACTGTGAGACTGTCCCTTCTGTCTCTCACTGCCTAGGGAGCAGGTCAGAGGCCTCCTGGGAGAGATTGCTATTGTGTTTATAAGTTCATTGATTTTTCTGGCTATGGCACAGGTCCCTCCACTTTAGAAATGGATCAATTTTGTGTATTAGTTAAAGCTAAACAGGCCAGGATCTTTTTTAGGTTTTGTTTATTTTCTTACTGATAACCAAAAATGAGCTGCGACTTTTTGTACCGAGGCCCTGGACTGGTATGCTATTGTTTGATTGCTGCATGAGAAATTGCTGGGCCTTCCAACAGGAGACAACAAATCAAACCTGTGCCCTAGATTTACTAAGCTGCGGGTTTGGAAAACTGGCCCATAGCAATCAATCAGATTGTAGCTGACATTCTCTAGTATGTAATAGGAAAGTGAGAGCTAGAATCTGATTGGTTGCTATGGGCAACATCTCCACTTTTCCAAACCTGCAGCTTAATAAAACTGGCCCCTGATCTTGTGACGAATAATATAGAAAAATTGCACTAAGATTTTTAAATAGGTATGAAATGCCGACTGTCTAAATGTCGACGGTTAAAATGTTGACAGTTAAATATTATGGGGTAGATCCAGACCTACGTTCTTTTTACGTTCGTTGGCGTAGCGTATTTACTCTATCATAAGCACTATGTACTCCCCTAGGCACTCGCTCATACGTAATTTACTCGTTTTACGTTTGCCAAGCCCTACCTTAACTTTTCCAAGGGTAAGTCCGGATGTACGTAATGGATTTACATACGTCACAGCCTAACTCGGCCCATTACTGTACATTTTAAATGCCTCCCTCTGCCTACAAAGCGTATTTCCGGGTGTCGTATGGAAGACCCGCCCCTTCGGTCGTATTTACGCCGAAGTTACGTACGATCAGAGTTAATTTGCATAACATCTGACGTGCGCAGGCACAGTACATACAAGATGGCGATTTTACGATAGCGGCTAGCGTAAATACACTAGGATCTGGCCCTATGCTAGTATTTTTTTGTAATATCTGTAAACTTAATGTTATGCAAGTGGTTTGTAAAAAAAAAACTTTAGAAATATCATATAAATATAATATAATAAACAGAAATATAATAGAAATATAATAGTATATATATAAAATATATGTAATACTAACATAGGTCCTGATCCAGACTTAAGGTCATTTTATGTACACATGTGTAAGTTACACACTAAGGATAATTTACTCCCCCTGTACGTACATAACTTAGCTGACTTATGTGTTCAGAACCCTGCCTTTACTTGCGCATCTCTGGTCGTACATAATGCCTAACCCAGACGATACTGTACAATTTGAATGCCTCCCTCCGTCCACAATCCGTATATTCAGCTTGCGTAGGATTGTCCAGCCCTATTGTACCGAGTTATGTACAACCAGTGTTACAATGAGTAACATCTGCCATGCGCTTTCACAGTGCGTTCGCACAGCCAGATTTACGATTGCCATGTGTGTAAATTGGCCGTTGTTATTAAGTTTAGATGAGGCCCAGATTACTCAACTGTCGACATAACAACCGGCAAGGCTTTCAAAATTTTCAACAAAACTTTATTTAGTAAAGCATAGTACATGAAGCAGAAGAGTTTCTTATAAACATTAGTTGTCTGATATCACTCAGACATATGCTAACGCCTTATAGTGGGTTTTACATAATGTATAGTTTGTCATAATTGGAACCTCTTGAACTTAATTATGATATATGTCTTGTTGCATTGTGGTGTATCACTACGTTAAACCTTGGAAAACAACATTGTCTCTTGATGATGAAACTAGAGTGGTACTTCATCATTCATTGCCGCATAGCCGAGAAAAGCACTTATTGATATATTGATAATACACTTCATCTGACAGTTGAAAGGGCCTTTATGAAAAATTTCTCTCGCTGAATGACCTTGTAGCCTTGCCGCATCTTTGAAGGACCTGTACCAAAAGTTACATGTGGTAACAGAGTGTTCCTACATCTATATCTTCCCATAATGGCACTCTACCTATTTATGTCATAGGATTGATGTCATGGGTAACCATGGAGATCTGAGACATAATCAAGTTGGAAGAATATGTTAACGCATAACTATTATTATTATTAGACTATTTCCACTGGCTGAAGAATGAAAAGATCTAGACATACCTTGAAGGATTTCACATTAATGAAATATGGTCCGGATTCACAGTTACGTAGTTTTCCTCTTACATACGTTGTTTTAAGAATTGAGCTATTACACATGCATAGTAGCTTATTTACTCTATCTGCGTACCATTTCTGTACGTAGATTGCGTAAGCACAGTCTTTAGAAATGGTACGTAGATAGAGTAAATAAGCTACTATGCATGCGTAGTAGCTCAATTCTTAAAACAACGTACGTAAGAGGAAAACTACGTAACTGTGAATCCGGACCTATATGTCTAAGTGGAGTATTTCTTTTTATTCAAACCCCTAAATTAAAATAGGTTTCACCCAAGATAGGAGTCATTTTTCTCAAGCTAGAGACTGAGATTAGGTTTGTATAGAAGAATTAACAAGTTCTGATAAGAAGCTTATAATGTAATGTATTAGTTCTATAATAGTAATGTAAAGGAAGATATTCAATCAATCAGCTGAGGATTGGAGAGCTAAGGGAAAAAACGTTGTCAGTCTCTGGTTCAGAAGGGTGAAAGGTTGGGGTTAGGGCTTAAGGGGAAAGTTAGGATTAGGCTGTGGGGCATGGAGAGTTTGAGTTAGGCTGTGCTGCATGGAGGGTTAAGGTTAGGCTTCGGGGCATGGAGCATTAGGGTTAGGGCTGAAGAAAGGGAAGCTTAGGATTAGGCTGTGGGGCATGGAGAATTTGGGTTAGGCTGTGGTGCATGGAGGGTTAAGGTTAGGCTCCAGGCATGGATCATTAGGGTTAGGGCTGAAGAAGGGAAAGGTTAGGGTTAGACTGTGGCAAAGGGAGGGTTAGGGTTCAGAAAGAGTTAAGGGTAGGGTTAGGTTAAACACTTACCTTCAGCAAATCACAATTTGCCACTCCAGGGGCCAGATTTACTATGAGGGAAAGGAAAAGTGAAGATGTTGCTCATAGCAGCCAATCAGATTCTAGCTCCCACTTTCACATACTAGAAAATAGAAGCTAGAATCCGATTGGTTGCTATGGGCAACATCTCCACTTTTCCTTTCCGGCAGTTTAGTAAATCTGGCCCCAGGAGTCGCATCTCCGCCGCTTTCTGAATAGCAGATTGACGGCAATTGGCAGCAGTCTTCATTCAGCCCTTTCGAAATAGCAGCAAACCATACTTTTATTATACACTTTACTAAGCCCCTAAATGCACATGCTCAGGTCCTAGTTATGGAGCTACTGATGAAGTGATCCCTGTATTTAAGGAGCACAGGAGGCTTTCACAGATATGTTTCTGCAGACATGTATTTAGCACTTATATTATGATGAATGCTTATTTATATAGTGCCACAAAGTGTGCACAGCGCATTACAGAGAACATTAGACATTAGACATTCAGGGCCGGATCCAGAACTAAGTACGACAATAAAGTTACGGAAGCTGCTTGCGTAACTTCGTCTGTGTGTACGTTCTGCGCATGTTACACATCGTAACTCTGGACGGTTGTAACAATTTCATAACTACGTACAAGGGGCGCGTCAACCTTACACTAGTTGTAAATACGCAATGGAGATGGAGGGAGGCATTTAAATTGTACAGTATGGGCTGGGATAGGCAGTTACGACCATCAGGACGCTACGTACGAGCGCAGTTACGCTTGGAAAAGTTAAGGTAGGGTTTGGTAGTCGTAAATCAGCTAATTTACAAGCGACCGAGGGGAGTGCCGGGGGGAATGCATAGTACTTTACGATCGCATAAATAAGCTATGAGATCATACTTTAAGCACACTAAGGTCTGGATGTGGCCCTCAGTTCCTGCCTCTATGGAAGCTAAACACTATGGTCCCTAACACATACATACACACACACAGGGGCGGCCCTAGGGTTTGCGGGGCCCTAGGCGACCCCCCCTCCCCCCTCCGTAAAAAATAAAACAAAAAACTTTTTTTTTTTTAAATGTTTGAACGGCGCTGTGTTGCCATAGCAACACATATACAGTGCCTGGACGCAGGAGTCCAGGCACTGTGTATGTCATTACACAGTCTCCGGGAAGTGAAGGACCCGCGCGGGGCCGCCAGCAACCAGTACAGTGCCGCCAGGCTTGCAAACAAGAAAAAAAAAATTAATTTTTTTTTCTTTTTAACTTAAAAAGTAGGAGGTGCGGGGCCCCGGGACCCGCGTGGTCATAGGCGGCCGCCTATACGGCCTATGCCGTGGGCCGCCTCTGCACACACACTAGGGTTAATTTAGTGTACAGCCAATTAAACTACCAGTATGTTTTTTTTGGTGTGTGGGAGAAAACCCACGCAGACACGGGGAGAACATACACACTCCACACAGATAATGCCTAGTCCGTGAATTGAACTCATGTGAGACACAAGTGCTTCTCACTGAGCCACTTTGCTGTATCTGTGTTATATACGCAGTAACCTTATGCTTTCATTTCCAAATATGTGCAGAGAATAGACAAAGCTTGGCTAAGAGATGAAATAGATTTCTGCTTAAAAAGCAAGTTCCAGTCGTCACATAGAAATAAGGGAAACCTCATAGATTTATCTAGGTTCAGAAATGTCTGAGACCGACCTCTCATGTCTTGACAATTACAGAATGAGCAATAGTCCTTCACCTAAACAACACTGAGTTTTCAGTTCTGGTTCCTGACAGCAACTTTTTTGTTACATTCATATTTCATGCCATTTAGATGAATTATGCAAACCAGCCACCAAGCAGATTTAATGATATTTTGCTCCCCCTCACACCTTTTTTATGCAACGGAATCCAAGCTTTGAATTAAGTTCCATTTCCTCCTCAAAGCAGCAGGGACTCTAAGAGCTTCTCCCCTCCCTTAATCCTAAGCAACAATTTTTTGACAAGTACACTTTGCAAATAAAACCCAGTATTGATCTAAAGAACCCTCCTCACTACAAGACCAAGAAACTTGATTTGAAGTCTTAGAAAGTTGAATGCCCAGAAATAACATAATGTCAAGGAGCTGTCAAACTACGAGAGAGAGAGAGAAACCTTGTCATGAAAATCCTGTTGCTAACACCGCAAAACAGATCGCTGTTGCCGTTAGCTACCTCTCAGCAATTAAAAAAAAAATGTTCTGCTGTCTCGCTGCAGAGCTGATGTTATGCTTTCCTAATTGTGGCTCACGTATACACGAAAAAATATTCTTAGTAAAAATCCCCCTTATTTAATTAAAAACAAAATTCAAAGAAGTCTAACTTTATTTTATAACAATGCTTTATTATACTATTCCTTAAATTGGATACAATAGAATATAAGAGGAATTGATGTGCAGCTGGGCTCAGATAAAGCTTTGTCTGCCATGATGTATATTTAGCGGCATGGTGGGAAAGCTATATTGCAGCACATTAGTAAATCATTAAAACATGTTTATTTACCATTTAGCAGCTGCTGGCTTTCTGCAGAAATCAGACTCTGGAGCTGACATCACCCATTCAATTGACAGGATGTGCCATACACTCTTTTTGTAGGATATTTAATTGGTAAAGTCATCTCCACTGATCTCTGCAGGAAGCTGGCAGTTGCTAACGGGTAAGTAAACACAGTGGGCCGGATCCAGAACTATGTCCGTCTTCCATAGACGGACGTAATTCAATAAACAATAGCTACTGCGCATGCGTAGTAGCTATTGTACGTAATCTGCGTATCATTTCAATATGTAGATTGCGTATATGCGATCTTTTAGACCATAATGTGCCGATATACAGCTACTGCGCATGCGTAGTAACTACAGTACGTAATCTTCGTATCGTTTCGGTACGTAGATTGCCTATAGGCAGTCTGAAACGATACGTAGATTACGTACTATAGTTAGTACGCATGCGCAGTAGCTATATATCGGCACATTACGGCCGTCTGTGGAAGACGGTCATAGTTGAGGATCCGGCCTTATGTCTGTAAATGACCCCTTATGATTATTATTTGAACAAGCCAGGGATAAAATGTATAGTATGGAATATAGGAAGAAAAAAAAGAGCTGCTTGCTTTGCATGCTTTATTTTCATCAAATAGTTTAAAGGTTTATTAAAGCATAAGAAATAGCAAACAGCGTGCCACGTAAACATAAACCTGATTATTACTGCATCTCACAGACATCAAGACTAACACCTTCCTCAGCAGAAAGGATTAGCTGGACGCCAACATGAAATACTGTGTCAGCAGTGCACTGTAACCAGGATTTTCTCCTAACAGAGATGGAAGCAGATAAAAGGGATTGGGTTCTTTTAATACATATACAATCTCACTGCTGAAGTGTGCATGGCAATTTCTGGGGTACAGGACAGCACAGGAATTTTTTATTATTAGTTATTATCATTATAGATGCTGCCCTTAGGGATTTACAAACTCATTTCTTGTGGGCCTAGAACAGGCTTAGGCCACCTCTGGGACAATGAAGTTGTATGACCCATCAGCTAAACATATGCTGCTGGAGCATGATGGGGTAGAACAGGGTTGCCGACTCTCCTGGAATATCCGGGAGACAACCGAAATTTGGGCAGTTCTCCCGGTATCCCGGGAAAGCCGGCAAAGCTCCCGCAATCCCCACTAGCCATCAATTACTTCTGTAGCGTTACTAGGAATGTTTGGGGCTTGATGTCCCTCCCCTGAAACATAAGAAAGTACAGGAGTGATTGACAGGGGGCGGGGGTTAATGACATGATTTGCATAAAACATGTCATTAGGCCCGCCCCCTTGCAGATATCTATGGCTTCCCTCCGGGTTCTCCCAGAGGGAAGCTGTAAAAAATCGGCAACCTTGGGTAGATTCAGAAATACGTACGAGAGCGATTTTTATGCTAGCTTGCCCATCAGTATTTGCAGATGTTACGCCACGTAACTCTGAACGTATGTACCAGCCTAGTATCACCAGCATAACTATGAAAGAAGGGGCGAGCCAGCCATACGCAACCCGTAATTACGATTCGGAGGTGGGGGGAGGCATTTAAATACAGCAGTCTGGGTGTATGTCACGATTCCTACAGTTTTCATTCACTGCACATTACCTTTGTTTACTTTCTGCCTGTCACATGATTCCCTCTGCCTCTGCACTTGCTGGTTCACTCCCTGCTATCTCTCAGTTGCTGGTGATTACTTTGCTTGGTTCCTCTCCACCTGGTGTATTTAGGGCTTTCTCAGACAGCACTCTGGTGTCAGAGCAACAGCTTTCCTGCCTGCTTTTGTGTCCATGAGTCCTCTCATGTTCTCTGGCTCTCTGGTTCCTTTCTGGGTTTTCCTGTCCGGTTCCTGGTTCTCTCTCAGTCCTGCACCATGTTCCTGTTCTCCGGTTCCAGCTGTCTCCAGCCCTATCATTGCTCCTGCTCACTTGCACCACTGCTCCCAGCATAACCTGCATCACTGCTCCCAGCATAACTTGCACCATTTCTCTCAACGTAACCTGCATCACTGCAACCAGTGCTACCACTCACTGCAACTACTACCTCTGCTGACCTTGGACCTCGCCTAACTGTCTCAGTGTCCAGCGTGGTCCGGCGTGATCCGCTACTGGACCGGCGCTGAGCTCGGTGAATGACAGCGTGTTTAGGCAGTTACGTATGTGCAGCCTGTATGTACATCAGTACTTACACTGTTTAAAGTTAAGGTAGGGTTTGGGAAGCGTAAACGGCCAAAGTACGTACGAGCAAGGGGGGTGCATAGGAAATACGCTACATTTTGAAACATAATGGAAACGTAGCTCTGGATCACAGCCCCTGAGGTGGCCCAGGTTGCCCATGTCTGGTCTAGAGTATGGAGAAATAAAACAAACAAGGATATGAGCAGCGTTTTCTGTATGGCTTCTGACAGTTTTGCACCAGCTGACTGCTTATTAACTAGTATCTAACCTACCACACGATCTGTAAATAGAATATGATTCTGCACTTTACTGCGAGACCTGCTTCAATGCATCCAGATTTGATGATGATGATGCCTGTCTACACTTGGAGTACTATGTTTTATCTTTATCAGGTTACAGTTAGGGTTAGGCTTAGGGTTAGGCTGCAGTTATATTTAGGGATAGGGTGCAGTTTGGGTTAGGCTGAAGTTCGGGCTAGGATGTTGTTAGGGTTAGGCTGCGGCTTGTGTTAGGCTGCAGTTAGGGTTAGGTTTGTGGTTTGGGTTAGGTTTGTGGTTTGGGTTAGGCTGTGGTTAGGGTTAGGCCTTAGAAAGGGTTAGGATACAGTTAGGGTTAGGCTATAGTTTGTGTTAGGCTGCAATTAAGGTTGGGGTTAAGTTTGCGGTTAAGGTTAGGCTGTGGTTAGGGTTAGGCTGTAGAAAGGGTTAGGCTACAGTTAGTGTTAGGCTGTTGTTTGTGTTAGGTTGCAGTTATATTTAGGGTAAGGCTGTGGCTTGCATTAGGCTGCAGTTAGAGTTAGGTTGCGGTTTGCGTTAGGCTGTGGTTAGGGTTAGGCTGTAGTAAGGGTTAGGATACAGTTAGTGTTAGGCTGTAGTTTGTGTTAGGCTGCAATTAAGGTTAGGGTAAAGTTTGCGGTTTTGGTTAAGTTTGCAGTTAGGGTTAAGTTTGCGGTTAGGGTTAGGGTTAAGTTTGCGGTTGCGGTTAGGGTTAAGTTTGCGGTTAGGGTTAAGTTTGCGGTTAGGGTTAGGATGTGGTTAGGCTGCGGTTAGGGTTAGGTTACAGTAATGATTAGTGTTTGTTTAGGACTTTTAAATGTCCTCAACACTAAGGTTGATCTAACTATACTATTGACCTTAGTGTTGTCATGTAAAGACATGGCATAACTGCCATAAAGCCCACACAAGAGAGGGGAGTGACGGGATCTTCACTTCTATCTCTTGTTCATACTGCCAGACCTATGGAAAGTGTCTGGATCCGGTCCTATGGGAGGAGGGAGGGATGGTAATTGGACAGTAAGCATTTTAATTTTTTTGTTTTATATTTCAGTTTCTTGGCCCCCTCAGACAGATGCTGGTTCCTCTCCTGAATCCTTATAATGTGGCTTCCTCAGTGCACTATGCTCCTTCCTAGACAACATTTATCCAGCCCACACAGCACCACAGATGTAATGTGGAGATCAAGGTGCCCCAGAAGCTAACACTTCAGTCTGACTTGGCTTCCGAGCTGTCAGTATTCCCTTCTCTACAGTTTACTGTCCAGAGACAGGCAGAGGGCACTGAAAAAACTTCTGTCTCCTGGTTGTGCTCTTTTATCACCTACCTACAGGTCTGATAAGCTCCTCAGATGTCTACATAGATTTTACTGGTATTTACAAGCAACTGCTTAATCTCAAGCAACTTGTGTCTGATGTATAGTATAAACTGGGTTTATTCCCCTTGGTCACTCCTTGCTGTCATATTTTGCAACACCAAAAAGCTTTGTCTCATCCATGGCTGACACAATATGAAAAGAAGTTCTATTCTGTGAAATCCGGCTGTACAATGCAGGACGCTAAGCCGCTCTACATTGAATCCCCGGCTTGTCTGAAGAACCCATCCTTATTTGTTCAATCGGCTTTCGTTCTCAGCGGCTTAGAGAGCTATTGAGAAAACAAGCCAAGTAATTCCCCCGAGTAGGGACCCTGAAGAAAACTGCATTTTAACATGTTGTTCCGCACAATTCAATCACCTTGTCAAGAGCAGAAATACGCTAATTCCAGCCCCGGCTCGGAGAATCGCAGAACTGCGCAATTACAGATACTTCTTAAACACATGTTCCCTCAACATCTGCTGTGACTCACACCAGCCGTACAACCAGTGAGATAACAATTACAAATCAGATGGAATGTTTGACTGAGTCCTGAGTGAAGTCAGTGCTCCCAGGAATACTGCAGGCCATAAAACAACTGCCAATTAAAAAAGATCAGGGTGAGACGCGCAGGATTCCGCCACGGAACACTGGGCTGTAAGAAAGGATTGAGATTGACATGAGGATAAATATCACGTGATGCCTCTTGTGCTGCTAAATCTCCCCTACCAGATAGCAGCAGAGTGAAGACAGACCATACATAGAAATAGGCTGTTATTAAACTGAACACTGTTATGAGATATACGCATCCTGTACAGCGATTGCAATCATTTATGTTCATTACAGAATAAGGTACATCACGTACATACACAAACATAAACCATACACCCATCTATTACACAAGAGACAATAGACAGACAGACAGACACATAGATAGATAGATAGATAGATAGATAGATAGATAGATAGATAGATAGATAGATAGATAGAAAAGTGGGGATTTTGCTAGGAATGTTCTAGAAGAATAGGAATGGTTGCTATTGGCAACACTCCTTTTTAAAAGCTTTAGTAAATATACTTTTACTTTTTTTATAGTACTTCTTATAAATGTTATAAATACCAATGGAAGCTGATTGCATGACAATTGAAGCCTTCAATGTTCTCACAAAGAAGGAAAAAGATGTTTTAAAAAAACGGTTGCTATTGTACACATCCTATGGCTTTATTGAAATCATGAAGAAACAAGTACATACATTAAATAAATAGATTAGAGATTTATTCTGATCATCAGTACATTAAAGAGAATTGATTTGGACAGTTTGGAATTTCATATGAATACTGAAAGTTTACATGGTCAAAGTATAATAATCTTGGGTTCAGTCTACATATTTGTTAAATCCCATCTGAATCACATGTTTACCTCTCATTACAGGAAAAGATGAGTTTGGAAACTCAATGACCTTGATCCTAGTCCAATATGTAGTATACAACAATGTGGAATGATTTACCAAGGTTGCTAATTTGTGTTGTTGATTAATGACAGACAAAAAAATATATATATAACAAAGGACATAAGCAAATTAATGGACCAACTGGTGAACCAAATTGTTATTGCAGCTGTTGTCCAAGGTGCTGGAAAGGACGACGTTTTCTCTGTCTTGTTAATTATCTGCTGACTTTACTAGGTTACAGAAATATATAAAGAGCATTCTTTATGAACAGCATCACGGTCTACTGACACCTACCAAAATAAACAGTAGAGTTCAATGAGATGATCCGACCAAGGTAATAAAGTCAAATTCAATATGATTTTATTCCGAATCGTCCAAGAACATCATTTGTGTTTTAACTAAGTGTCAGAGAGTCTTCCATGGATATGGATATTGGATACTTTAGTATATTCTTTATTAATTAATGATACCAAATATACAAGCTTTATTTTATTTTGATAGTTGTCACCTTTCTATATATGTTAAGGGGGAGGGGGTATTTAAATTGTACTGTAAGGGCTTGGTTAAGCCATTATGTACGATCCTTATTTACGGTCCGGCCTATTTTCTGTTGGGCCGTTGCATAAAACTTATGGAAGGTTCCTGTGTTTGGAAGTGCCGGAATCGGCGATCCACTATCTAAACGCCTCTGTCGCTGCGTTCAGAGGTCTAACCGCAGGAATAGTAGAATTCTGGTTCCAGCCTGAATTTACCAGAAAATTCTGAAGAGGAAACTTGCTTTTTTTTTTTAGCACCTTTCATGGATGTTATAAACACCAAGGGGACTATTTATTATTTATTCTGGAAGATCACCTAGAAATAATTCCCCCCACACACACACACACACAGACATATACAGGATGGACATGGGGTGTGCGTGAGTGTCAGTGGCTGTTCTTGCGGGGCGCACAGAAGCGAGCTTTTGGTGCCTCCTCTCCCCTCCGGACGAAATGACGTCACACCTTATGTGATGAAGTCACGTCCATCCAGTTTATATGAGGGAGGAGGGAGCGGACTCAGCAGAGAGGAGAAGTCTGTATGTAACCTTCCCCTTGCTTAAGCCCAGCTGCCCAGTCCTCTGCAGGGGGACACAGAGACCAGACCCTCCAACAAGACCCCTTCCATTAGGTACAATATACTCCACACCTGAGCTTTCAACTGTCACACTCACCTGGTGAAATGACTCAACTGATATTTTTAAAATGATTTGCCTCTTCAACAAAGGAGGTTACCATAGTAACTGACAGTTGGAAACTGAGGAGCAGAGTATTTTGTACCTAATGGAATTGGTCATGTTGGAGGGTATGAGAGACTCACCCTGGGGACACTGGATACAAGACTGCTGGAGGGGACAATGGAAAAGTGGCCACCTCTGGTGCTCAGTACGGAGTGGGTACTTGCATGTGCTGTAGTAGCCTTTGGATTATCTGTGCGGGGAGCAGATCCTCACATACTACAGTGGGGAAGGCGCCACAACACAGGATTCTTTATTTCTTTTCTTAAAAGTAAAAATTGTATTTTAACATTTTATGAAAGGAAAAATTCTCTACATTTTCTACCTCTAGCGACAGCGGCTGTTTTGTGCTTGAATTGGAGCCTTGTCAAGGCAGAAAAGAGTTTTGTCTACAAAGAAATGTTAAAATAAAGTTTCCATAAAACAATACTGACTTGTGGAATCTCCCCCACTGTGAGTGTGTACAGTGTATATATATGTATGTATATGTATATTTAATGTTCATACCTCCATTCTGGTTGTATATATTTTACATATACCCTTATTTGCAATTAACAACCTGCATTTAAAACTATTATTACTCATAGTATTTTAAATATATCATATCACATGGGTCTTTCTGGTAAACCCCCTTTTTAAAGATGGCTTGCTCTGTTACACATACACGCTCATTACATGTAGAATATTCCTGGTATGCCCATTTTAAAGATGGCTGCCACGATTTTTCGCTCTCCTGCGCATGTGCTAATTCCCAAACCCGCGGCTGTCTCACGGTCTGTCTTATCGGTAATACTTACTCCCTGATGAAGTCCAAGGGCTGATCCCGGATGAAACGCGTTGGAGTGAACTATCTGAGCGGTGCTCATGCTGTATATATTTATTACATATAAGCCTGTATTTATTTGAATTGACGTACGCATATTTTATTTATTGTATGGAATAAATGTATTTTTTGAACCTACTACACTATATTCCTGATTTCTGCTTCCCTATGGTCTCCACTATACTGAGCTACTATCCACAGTCCCTCTCCTGAATGTGATTCTACAAAGAGGACTTCTATCCTAAAGACATCATTGATTGCCTTAAATTGAAAGACGTCTGGTACGCTCTTAACTTGCACATTATTGCACAATGGATATCAAGCACCTGCACTTTATATTTATAATCACGTTTATTGATATTGTATGAACTATTAGGCAGCTCCTGCTGCACTATTTTCCTCAATCTTCTACCGTTGGAAACTTACAGACATTTAAAGGAAGGCTGCCCCCTTGAAATCGGGTTTTGTTTCAAATTGATCATATTTCTATCCACATTTATTCATATTTATTTACTTTATTTTATTTATTGTAGTTATTATATTTAGTATCTTTCTTTGGGTATTAAGTGCCACGTACTGATTTGTTATCTTTTTACCATATATATATATATATATATATATATATATATATATATAACAGTTTTCATCACATATCT
>WWET01000802.1:195271-217937 GCA_011038615.1 Limnodynastes dumerilii | reverse complement strand
GTGGGCTAGTCAGGGTTAGGGGGGGGGGGTAGTTTAGTGAGTTAATAAAGGAGGGGTGGGCTTCACCCTGCAGAAAGATTTTCCAGAGGACGGCTAAGTATCGGCAGTGTCTTAGATTTAGTATTTTCTGTAGCTCTTTCTGTCATTGTTAATCCTTTTCTTTTTCTCTTTTACTTCTTGTCTACTCTATTCTCCCTGTAACCTACTTTTCTCTCATTCTCTCTGGTCTTTTTTTCTTTGCTCCTCTCATCTCCACTGCTTTCCCAATGTTTCCCCTTCTTACTTACCTTTCTATCTTCCCTGGGGGTGTCTCTGCCTTTCGGTCCTCTCCGCAGCATGTCCAGGCCGGCCAGGAAGAAGTCCATCCCCTCTTGCTACCGCGTGGAGACCTCGTAAAGTCTCTAGGCCAAATCATGCGAGACTTCACATGCGCTGGCAGACGTGAGCGGAGCGGAGCTGCAGGTAGCGACAGCTCCTGGGGAGCCGGCGGAGGACTCTGGGTCGCAACGTTTGCCTGCAGGTGAGCCCCAAATGTCCAGTAGAGCGCGGATGGGAGCAGGTCCAAGGCAGCGGGTTAGATCCTCCCGCCCCACAGGACGTCATGGGATAGGCATCTGTGAACCCACTGGGGCAGTTAGCCCAACATCCTCCTGCCCATCATCAGCCTCTGCCCTTGTGAGGAGGAGGAAGAGCAGTTAGGCTGGGTCATTATCTGTGGAAAGGGGGTGCAGCTTGGGTTGAGCACTACTGCACCTCCTCAGTGGGTTTTTTTCACCAGGAATTTTCCTGGGGCAGGGCTGGCCACAGGTTAGTGGGGCACCTTACCCTATGCAATTTGTTATGGTGCCAGTAATGGCGGCACCTTCGGCGGCTGGGGGTCCCTCCTTCTTTCCCTCTTTTCCCGGTTTCTCCAGTTGGAGCACAGGGGGACAGAGCCAGCCAGCTTCTACTTTAGCAGGGCCCGAGGCAGGGGGTACTGAGCAGAACACGCCGTCAGTCCAGGAAGCTAATTCTTCTGTAGTTACAGGTAATGAAACACCAAGCTCTATCATGGTGATAACGAGTGCTGAGCAGCAGGATACTCAGACACCGAGAACATCAGGTTCGCAAGCAAGGACCGATGTTCAGGTTGACGTGTTCAAAACCGGTGAGTTAGTGCCGACCTTTGGGCCGGACAATTCCCCTTCTGTATCAGACGACTTGTCATCTGTAGGTTCCTCCGACTCACACATCAAGCCTAGTAAGGTAATGAAACTGTTGCGTAAGTTGCTAGACCATAAGGTTAAGGGTAAGAAGGCCCCGGCAGGTACATGGGAGAGCGAAAAAGCTAAGGCCAACATTCCCTCTATGGTGTGTGAGAACACCGCAATATATTGGAATACTAGGGACTCAGTTAGGAATAGGATAAAAAAGGGGAAGTATGTCTGTATGTTTTCGGTCACTGACGCAGGGAAAAAGGCCCTTACTGCAGCTTGCGCAAAGGGTGGAATAGGAGAAGACGCTTACAAATCCTTCCCAAATTGGCTGGCGGGTTTCTTAACTTTTACGGCTTGCTATTTACAACCCAGGAAGGAAGAATACAGAGCAATATGGTGCTACATGCACCTTATTCAGGATGTGTGGGGTTCCTTTAAAGGTAACGCCTGGAGAGATTATGATGAGGGTTTCAGGACAAAGCAGGAGGGTCGGAAACCCATTGAATTTGGGATTAAGGATTTGGAGGTTTGGTCCAAGGTGACAAACCCCGGGACTGTTGTAGTCGACCCTCAGCCTTTTCGGAGGCCCCTTGGGGCCGGGAAGCCCCCGGCGCTTTTGGCAATAGGGGCAAATGATTTGCCTTCAACAATACCCATTACCATCGAACACAGCAGACCCTCAGCGGGGCTCACCAGGGCCAAGTCCCCAGTTAAAGTGGATGTTATGACGCCGTGGCTCGATGCCTACCCCTTAAGGGTGGATGCAGAGCTGTTACGGCAAGGGTTTTTAGATGGTTTTAAGTTGCCCATTAGGGGTCAGGTTTCCTTTGGCTCAGCAAGTAATTTGAAGTCAGCAAGGCAGTACCCAGAGGTGTTAGAGCAGAAGGTATTTGAAGAGGTTAAACGGGGCAGGATTGCGGGACCCTATCCAAACTCTTCTTTTGAGGATCTGGTAGTTTCACCAGTTTGTATTGTTCTGAAGAAGGCGGCAGGAAAATTTGGGTTAATTCAACATCTATCATACCCTGTGGGCCGCTCGGTTAATGATGCCATCGACCCAGACCAGTGCAGAGTTGTGTACCAGTCCTTCGAGGAGGCGCTGGAGATGGTGCGGACATGTGGTCAGGGGGCAAAGCTGGACATTGAGTTCGCTTTCCGGTTGCTACCCCTGCACCCTAAATCCTTTAGATTCATGGGTTTTAAAACGCCTCACGGGTATTTTGATTGTTGTTTACCCTTGGACTGTGCTATCTTGCGCTTTCTTCGAAAAGTTTAGCAAGTTTCTGCACTGATGCGTTCAGGTTTGTGGCAAACACCAGTTTTTATCACATTACCATGATGATTTTCTTTTTATCAGTCCGGCCACGTCGGATGAGTGTTCTCGCGCCTTATTTGCGGCAGATAGCCGCAGATAAAACCGAGGAGCCAACTACTGTTTGGCCATACTTAGGCATTGAGATTGATACCATCGTGGGGTCCTGCAGATTGCCTGCATGCAAGCAGTCCTAGCCGATCTGCAAGGGCGCCGCAAGGCGATCCTTAAGAAGGTGTTGTCTCTCTTAGGGTTATTAAACGTTGCTTTCCAGGTGATACCCATGGGGAGGGTGTTCTGCCATCGATTGGTGTGCGCAACACCGGGCGTACGTCTGACGCACCACTTCGTCACGTTATCTAAGGAGATTCGTGACGACATGGTAGTTCATGGTCATCATTCCTGAGCGAGTTCAATGGTGTTTGCATCTGGCAGGCACCTTTGGCCTCGAACTGGGAGGTCTAGTTGTACACTGACACAGCCGGGTCCGCTGGTTTTGGAGCATTTTATCAAGGGCAATGGTGCACAGAAAAATGGCCACCAGAGTGGTCTAGCACGGGGCTCACTGCAGATTTGCTGGTGCTGGAACTATTCCCTATAGTTGTTGCAGTAGAACTTTGGGCTGCGGAGCTTCAGAATAAGAACATACTTTTCTGGTGTGACAACTTGGAGGTGGTTCAGGCCATCAACCGGCAGCAAGCCTCTTCTCCCCCTGCTATTAGACTCTTGCGTCACTTAATGCTGCATTGCTTACAGATTAATGTTAATTTTAGAGCTAGGCATGTCCCGCTTTGATTGGCCAAGGTTTTGGTTGCTGGCTCCGGGGGCTCAGGCGGCTGGTTTGTCATGTCCTTTACATCTTTGGCAGATTGTGAAGCCGGCCTAGAGTCCCTGGCTAACAGCTCCCTGGCTCCGGCGACTCTACGGGTCTACAAAAAGCCCGAGCTGAGTGGGTCCGTTACAAAGAGGGCAGGGACAGGATGGGTAAGTCCGATTCCGACATTTTATTAAACTGGATTTAGAGCGAGTTTAGACAAGGGAAGTCAAAAGCCATGGTGTCCTCTTACCTAGCGGGGGTAGCTCATTTCTCAGTAGTACACGGAGGGGTGTATGTTACAAAGTCGGCTATAGTCAAAAGGTAATGAGGGGATGGGCTAGGATGAGAGAAGGAGAAACTTAGGGTTAGGCTGCGGGGAGGGGATGTATGGAAGAAGGGGAGACTTAGGGTTAGGCTGCGGGGAGGGGATGTATTGGAGAAGGGGAGACTTAGGGTTACTGCAAACAAAAGAGGATCAAAGAGAAAGGGCCACGTATTATGCACACTAATAATAGTAAAATGTAACTTTTATTAAATTATTTTAAAAATACTGGTATAGGATGACAACGAAAATATAGGTCAAAGGTATTGTACAAATCACTTGTATGATCAACAAATTAATCAAAATATAGCTGATAGAATATCATGAGGCTCAACAGGTGAATGGCAATTTTCCACAGCAAGCACAAAAATTACTCTAAAAAAAAACTGTTAAACACATAGGGCCTGATCCAGACCTACGCCCACCCTCCTAGCGACGGCGTAAGATCGGCTGAAAAGCCTATAAGCGTATGCGCCGGGAAGATATTGCCCGGTGTTGCTACGCTAATGCCCGATCATGGAGTCCGTAGCAGCGCCATAGGGACGCTGGAGGGGACGTCCCCCAGCGTCCCTACGTTCAGGTTAGTGTAGGTGGGTAAGGGGGGCTAGTTTAATGAGGGTGAGAGGGCGGGCTAGGCGGCCATACGCTTCTGTGCGAGTGTATGGCCCCTTCATTACGCCGGCTGAAGTTAGGGTAGCCTTCAGCTGGCGTAAGGAAGGGGCCATACGCCCGCACAGGGGGAGTTTCGGGGAAAGTGAACGCCGATACGCTGTGCTTTAGTAAGCACAACGCATCGGCGTAGGTCTGGATCAGGCCCATAGAGAGACTAAGTAGACACTGTTAATGTATCTGCTGGATAAGATATAGGGCCCCGTGATTGCGAATCAAATTGCAACAGTTGCCAAATCTTTTCCTGTAGTCTACAAAATAAAAAAATAAAATTACAATACAGGAGCATAACAGTGGGCTCAAAAGAAAGTGGAACGATCTTACCCGCAAGTGGTGAAGAGACAGACGGAGTAAACAAAGCGGGCCACGTGCTGTGTGAAAGTGCTGGTACCTGGAGCGTGATGCCGACACACGTTTCACTTATAGGCTGTGTCAAGGAATAAGGAAGCAGAAGACCCGGATGTACTATTTAACTTGCGGTGGACAAATCAACTAATATCAATAAAAATGATTCTCAAAATAACACGGAGAGTATTGCATTAACTTCAAAGGTGAATGGACATCTATGAGATAATATTGCATGTGAAGTTTGTGCTATATTTTATGTACTTGTGATCCGTATATAAGCTTGGTCCTAAAATGTGATCAGGTGGCAAGATCTCCTATTGCTGAGAAAACTCATTAAAGGGACAAGAGCCCATTTTAAATTTAAAGATACAGTTACATATATGTATATTACATATATGTGTGTATACACACACATAGCGGTTCTCAAATTAACAGAAGAGGTATTAATTAAATTTCAAAGAAAAATAAACATCTAAAGGATAATACTAATTATAGAGACAGTGTTAAATATTTAGTGTCAGTGGACAGTATATAAAAAACTGAGTTGGATAGTTATACTGGGTTAAATATTACAGACAGCACACTGCTTCACAGAGTTTCCAGGGGTCAGTAGTAGATTATGGTCTTAACCAAGAAGCATATGTCAAGCTCCGTTATAGGCCGGTTTAAATATCAAGGGGCCAATTAATAGGGGATGGATGGAAGAAGGGGAGACTTAGGGTTTGTCTGCGGGGAGGGGATGGATGGAAGAAGGGGAAACTTAGGGTTAGGCTGTGGGGAGGGGATGAATCAAAGAAGAGGAAGGGTCAGGTTGCAGGGAAGGGAGAGTTAGGGTTAGGCTAATGGAAGGGGAGGGTTAGGAGGAGGATTAGCATAAGGGTTGGGGAAATAGGGAAAAGCGCTTACCTGTCTGCAGCTCTGGCTCCTCGGAAACAGCCTATTGCAAGCCCATATTTATATAGAAAAGTCCTCTAACAGACCTAGGCAGCTTCAGGTGTTCTGATACTACAAGTCCCAGCTACAAGACTTGTGGCTTTACAACTCAACAAAACTTAGGATCACACAGCGATTCACCATAGGAAATCAGCTGCTGTTGCAGACAAATAGATAGATAGATTTAATGACATGAAAGTCTATACCTTAAACAAAGTCAGAAAACACAGCAAACAGTAAATAATTGAGCATTAAGTCAGAGAATGAATTCAATCCCACTTTAAGCATTAGAGGCTGTCTGCTCTAAACACTTCTAGAACGTGTCATCTGAAATATTGAGGGATGTTTCTTTAGACTCAGTTAATTCATTCATTCAATATTTACTAGTGACAAAACACAGGGGAAATCCTATTAAAACTAGGTCACAGTAACTATGGATTTTTTTTTTAAGTGTTTTTCTTCCCATACAAATAAAAAGCTGAGTAGCGGTGAGAGGGTTAAGACAACTCTGCCTCTTACTGTTGGAAGATCCGGTGCCTGGGTGTTCAGCGGCCGCCTGCAAATAATGCTCACCAAGACCGTATTCAGACGGTTCAGATTGCCACTAAAAACCCGGGTTTTTGGTGGTGATCTGATCTGAAAGGTACTGGGGTCCTGGTCCTGGGTCTAATAACCCAGGACTTAGACACGGGAAAAAAGAAGGGGTTTTTTTTCCATGTCAGACCCCGGTAAGTGCAATGTGAAAGATGCTGACCTGGGTTGGACCCGATTGGAGGGATTTGTTTACTGTTGCTATGCAACAGTAAACAAGTCCCTTCCTGGGAGCCGCAAGCAGCCCCTCTACAATGTCAGGGCAGATCCGGGACCCAGAATTTCTTGGGTTTGCCCTGGAGTTTTTTAAGGCACCTACATGAGTCTTTTTATTTTTTTCTGCAAAAAGTGCAATCTGAAAGCGACATTTATAATGTTCGCAAACATACGCATGCCGTCTGCATAAGTTGGCATATTTTAGCGATCTGCGCATGCGCCCAGCAGATGTTACACATTCACTACGTACGTGGTTTATTTCCACATGTGGCTTATTGTATGACAGGGCGTGACTATACTGTGTACATGGGAGAATCCGTAATGTGGGTGGGGGGGTGACATTTAAATTGTACAGGCTGGGTTAGGCACCTCTGCGGGGACATGCGCTACATCCGCGTAACGATAGGCACAGAGAAGATAAGGTAAGGCTATGGGACGCGGAAGTCAGAGGGGAGTGTCAGAGGAGAGCGCACTTGTCAAATAAGTGCGGACTTTTGCTATTCCGTGCGTTATTAAAGCACTCTTAAGCCTGAACAAGGTCCTAAATCCACAGCTGACATAATTCTGGAGCCTCTATGTAAACATATACTCTAGAGCAGGGATAGGAAAGCTCTCCAGGTGTTGTGGAACTACAAGTCACAGCATGCTTTATCTGCAAAAGCATAGCTGGTACCTGACAAGGTTTGATGGGAATTGTAGTTTCGCAACACCTGGAGAGCCGCAGTTTGCCTATCCCTGCTCTAGAGCGACTCTAGTGACTGATATTTCCCCTATTGCTGAGCGGCCTTTACACATCCCACCCCCCATACCTTTGCGGAGAGCATTCCAACAGACCTGCAGCTGCTATGGGTCCCGGAAGAGAGAGATGGCTCCCCCCCCCTGCCCCTGCACTCACAGAACTCAGGCTGTCGGAAAGCAAGCTGTCAGAGACTCCGTGTGTGAGTGCTGTGCACTGTTTATTAATACATTGCCAGCAGCTGGGAGCTGTATTAAGCTGCCAGTCTCCGACAGCTCCCCTACGCATGCATTGACATGTCACACTGTACACAGGCAAGCCCATGCCCCATCCTCACTAAGGCTTTATTTCCTTGCTTGGATGGTAGAGGCCCCTAGCCCTTTATGAGCTTGCTGTAAATATATAAAGTATATAAATATAAATGTCCCATTTTGGTATGGCGGTGAATGCGTGAGTGCCGCAGTGTCTGGGTGGATATTGGGATCCAGAGTAAATCTGTGGGTGTGTTATATATATATATTTATATATACACTGTACACAGGCAAGCCCATGCCCCATCCTCACTAAGGCTTTATTTCCTTGCTTGGATGGTAGAGGCCCCTAGCCCTTTATGAGCTTGCTGTAAATATATAAAGTATATAAATATAAATGTCCCATTTTGGTATGGCGGTGAAGGCATGAGTGCCGCAGTGTCTGGGTGGATATTGGGATCCAGAGTAAATCTGTGGGTGTGTTATATATATATATATATATATATATATATATACACACACACACAGTATATATATACATATAAAAGCAAATGTTGTTGCAGCATACAGGTTAGTGTAAAAGTCCAGGGGCCAGATTTACTAAACTGGGGGTTTGGAAAAGTGGAGATGTTGCCCATAGCAACCATTCAGAATCTAGCTGACATAACCTAATATGAGAAAGTGAGTGCTAGAATCTGACCAGTTGCTATGGGCAACATCTCCACTTTTCAAAACTGGCATACTAGTAAACCTGGCCCCTGAAATACCATGGGGGCATACCTCCTAAGTGTCCCGCTTTCGGGGAACTTTCCCACCTGCCTCACAACTTAGAAATAGCACTCTTAGGACAAAGTTGTTGGTTTTTGGGGGGTTTTTTAAAGCTCCTGCCGCGGTATTTGTGGCAGGGCTTTAAACAGAATAGCCAGGACACGTAATACAGGGTTCCCACGGGAGCCCTGTAGGACCAAACCCGTTACTTTGAATAGCAGTGACCGATCCTTTCTAGCCATTCTAGCAACTGATTTGGTTCTACAAATCCACTACCACATGTGACCGCCAGCAGACTGAGAGAGGGAGCGCCAGAGACAGGAAGCGCCGCGGAAGAAGGGAGAAGACATCAAAGGTAGGTAACAGAAGACATATAGACTGGGCATTACAAGGGGCAGACAATGGAGGCTGGGCATTACAAGGGGCAGACAATGGAGGCTGGAAATTACAAGGGGAAGACAATGGAGGCTGGAAATTATTACAAGGAGCACACATTGGAGGCTGGACATTACAAGGGGCACACATGGAGGTTGTACATTAAAAGGGGCAGACAACGGAGGTTGGACATTAAATGGGGCACACATGGAGCATGTACATTAAAAGGGGAACACAAAGGAGACTAGATATTAAAAGGGGCACACAGTGGAGGCTGGATATTAAAAGGGGCAGACAATGGAGGCTGGAAATTACAAGGGGCAGACAATGGAGGCTGGACATTACAAGGGGCAGACAATGGAGGATGAACATTACAAGGGGCAGACATGGAGGCTGGACATAACAAGGGGCATACATGGAGGCTAGACACTACAAGGGGCGGACATAAAGGCTGGACATTATAAGGGGCAGACATGGAGGCTGGACATAATAATAAGGGGCAGACATGGAGGCTGGACATAATAATAAGGGGTAGACATGGAGGCTGGACAAATAAACGGGGGAGACATATGGACGCTGGACATAATAATAATAAGGGGCAGATATGGAGGTAGGACAAATAAAGAGGTGGATAAGGAGGCTGGACATATGAATCCTGGACATATAGTAAGGGGCAGACATGGGGATTGTTAAATAAAATAGACAGACACTAGACCTGCTGGTCTGGGCAATGCAAGACACACCCGCTTTCCCAGACACGTCCACTGGGTGATATAAGACACACCCCCTCTGCCAGGCCACAAAATTTTGTCCCTCTTTCAAATTCTCAAATGTTGGGAGGTATGTGGAGGGTCTATTTCCTGACGTAAGTGAAAACTTTTTTACCCTCAATCCCAAAGGCATTCAATCATGGTGACAAAAAATATATTTTATTATTTAATTTTTTTATTTTGAAATGTTTTCATTTTATTTTTTCATTTATATTTTTTCATTTTTTCCCTATGTTTATGTTGCGGAGTTTCGCCATGCAGAAGGCAAAGTCCATCCCATCTGCATGCGCAGATGTTACATGCAAGTAGACTTACACAAGTGGCTTGCGTGATTACCTGTGAATCCGGCCCTCAGTGACTAATAAACACCCCTGAATTTATTATTCTGCCATTTTTATTGGTAAGAATTTCTTCCGCTTCCTCTAAGAGACTATTTCATGAGCTCAGAAAACATCTCCCAGAATTTGTCATCGCAGAAAGCGCATCTCGTGCTTATGACAGCTACGGAATATGAAACAGCCGCATAAGAGTTTGGATTTACCTTTTTAAATGTACCTGGGGCTACACTTCAAGGCCTATATACAAAGCAGATTGCCTGATCCCCATGGGAGCCCTCTGCATGTGCAAATCCAAAACTGATCAGCCATTTGCACTTCAACACCCACAAGAACTGGGAATATGCTGTCATTTTATGTGATAAGATTTCTATGTTTATAACTGAGCTGCTTATTTACAATGTAGATTCTCATTAAAATGTGTTAAAAAAAAAGTTGTATCTCATAATCTAGTGCGGCCTCACTGAACATTTTATATATTTACCCTATTTAACTTGTGTAAAAGAGCACCGTCTTTAAAAACACTTCCAGCACTAAGGTTCTGAATCTGTACTTGAAATGCGCAGCATGATCCCAGCAATCAGAAAGTGCCCTTTTAGGTCTAATGGGCGGAGTTTACTTATATATAGTCTTCCTGGAATCCTTGGAATGGTCTTGTATTCTTCTTCTCCATCAATGAAGCTTCAGGCGACAGCTGCGTTTCTTGGAATGGTTGCAGCACATGTGCAGAGGAAAAGGAGAGAGATCCGTTTTCATAAAAGTATGCAATTAAACGCACGCATGTAGCAAGCCAACACCCACGACACGCCCCTCTCCCGGCCGTGCAATCGTAGACTTACACCTCCATACACCACTCTGTTCTTTACGTGTGTACTTACATGTGTATATGTCTTCCGTGCGTGCGATTCTTTATAACCACGCCCTCAAGCGTTCATTTAAATGCCCCCCACCCCCCACCCACTTTCATATAAAATTTTCAAGTACATATTTCAACCCCGCCCATCCATACGTATGTCCCCAAGTGCGATTCACATGTCCGTGCCTAAAGCACATACGTGCATATTTTTTACATAACTTACATAAAGTTACTACGCATGCGCAGTTAAAATGTACCTAAAAATACGCACGCAACTCCACGTTAAAACGGATCTCTGAATATGGTTTACCGTCCTTATGTTGCAGATGCGGCGGAGCAACCGGGCGGTCTGGACAGCGGAGGCCCCGGGACAGCGCAGGAGGACGGTGAGGGACAGTGTTGGGAAGCGGTAAGAGGGTCCAGTGCGGGCAGCCATTCAGGGATGAATGGCTGCCGAGAGGTCACGTGGGACAGCCGTGAGCCAATCGGAGCTCGCGGTGTCCCGTGCGCTGGCCAGGACGCGGTGTGGGGACGTGGGGAGCAAATGAGCACTCCCCACGTGTCAGAGACCAGGAGGAGGAGCTGGCGGCCGGAGGAGGGGGACCGGAAGAGAGGCGAGTTGGCCCCGTACCTAGGCCAGAGTAACCAAGTAACCCTCCAACCAGGGAGTGAAGTCACGCACTTCCTCCTCGTGAGGCGCTCGAACATTCCCCATCCCTTCCCTCCCGATCACGATTAGTTTGGCTTCGCTCTAACGGGTTGTTGTTTCTTTTCAGTGCAGCGGGTGAGAACAGCAGCAACGCGGCGTCAAGAGTCAGGCTTGCCATTCCGCGTCTGAGAAGAGAAGATCTCTGTGTCAGCCAACCATGAGTGGATCTACACGTGTTACTTCCTATCGATTGTTTACACTTAAAAACACTTCCAGAACTGAAGTCTGAATCCGTAATTGAAATGCGCAGCATGATCCCAGCAATCAGAAAGTGCCCTTTTAGATCTAATGGCCAGAGTTTACTATAATCTTCCTGGAATCTTTGGAATGGTCTTGTATTCATCTTCTCCATCAATGAAGCTTCTGGTGGTATCTGCGATTCTTGGAATGGTTGCAGCACATGTGCAGAGGAGAATAAGACTAAAGATGGAGCCTTTAACAAAGGCAGGATGGCCATCAGGACTGGATAAGGGGTCAGGTCATCAAAACGGATGTCACTAGTGGTCTCACTCCACCATTAGCACTATGCTACTAGCCTTTTGAAAGTCATTCATCTATAAATTGATGTCCAGATAAATTTATGTAAAATACTTTTTTTTTCTGACAGATCCTCAAGTTTCTCACCAAAAAGAAAAGGGAAGAAAACACAGCCTCATACAGTACTGTTATACAAGGTGAGTTTAGATATTGTAATATGCTCACACTTTTCAAATATACTAAACTGCAGGTTTGGAAAAGTGGAGATGTAGATATTGCCCAAAGCAACCAATCAGATTCTAACTGACATTTTCTAGTATGCAATAGATAAATGAGAGCTAGAATCTGATTGGTTGCTATGGGCAACATCTCCACTTTTCCAAACCCGCAGCTTAGTAAATCTGGCCCAAAATATATTTCATTTCTGCATAATAAATCTCTTGCTTCTTTTAGAAGTCTTTTGACTGGGATGCTTCACTTTGTGTTCTTGTTCTTCGTGAGTAAATCATGCAAGACACAATCATCGGCCACTCATGTGTTGTAATAAAATCCCAAAAGGGTCATCCAGTAAAGTTTTCCCCATGCACTCACCTTTTCTTTATCTTGTGTCTTATTACATATAGTAATTTCACCCTCCGAGATTCCACCTGTATATCTCAAGGCTCCCCACGGGCATATACCCAAGATTTATTTATTGTTAAAAAATTCTTAAAGTCATTATAGATATATATTTCCATATAAAGTTCCAAAAGTCAAATCAAATTTTCACACATAAAATGCTTGAAATCTTTTCCACTGAACGGGAAATGTGGATTCCCGACACCCCAGTTATTCTGGTTAGAAATACCTGTCCTCAAAGGTGTTTTATCCTCTATTTAACATATAAGGGTTAGTGGGCTCTTTATCCTGATACATCAGAAGACAGGGATCCTAAGACCGGGATAGAAGGCTTTCTCACCGTAAACTACCAATGCGTTTAGACTATATGTTGCTCTTTCAAGGTGCAAAAAAGAGTGACAAGATCGAAACGCGTTGGTTATACGATGTACAGTTTATAGGTTACTGTTCCTATTGTATTTTGCTTTCTTACTTTTTGAGAGGTAACGTAGGGACACTGGTGGGTGGATGTCCCAGGAGTTAGGGTTGGCTGCATTCCCCAGGGAGTGCAGAGAAAGATAATTTTTTTCAGACTTTAAGATAGGCTGAGGGGGTGTAAGTTTTGGATGGGTCTCGGGATGCAGCGGGAATTAGACTTCAGAGCTCCAAGCACAGCAGAAGCAGAGACGTGAATCCTGTACATTATCATTATTTTATGTCTGTTGCTATTATCTTTTATTTTACAAATGTTTACCGTGAGGCTCCCAGCTGCTGGCTTAGTCTGGGAAATGAGAGATGCCTTTTTTTTGTACTCAGTCAGTCTACCTGTATCTCCCACTGCTCTTGTATTAAAACGATGTGATGTTCACAAGGCGTAAAGGAACATTCCTTCTCCCTCAGTCATTAATATACACAGCTATTCTTATTTTTCACACACATATCTCATTCTGATGTCCTCACCATTGTATCTCACATCTGTACCTTTATGTGAAATAGACTGGAGATGAATACGAGTCTGATCCAGCAGTAAATTCAGAAATGAAAAATAGCGACAAAAAAAAGAGGTAATTATTTATTTATTTTGTTATATAGCGCTATCAGATTACGTAGCGCTTTACAGAGAATCGCAATCATACCAGGTAACGCTGCTGGGAATGTCATTTGCTCAAATTCAGTCATTTAGTACAGCGTTCGCTGTTATATACACTGAATGCTCTTTTGGGGTGTAATGTTGACCACACACTATGCAGTATCCTCGCGGACGCGCTGGCTGCTGCGGAAATGGCGTCGTCCACACAGACTCTGCGATAATCAAGGTTACCACCCTACTGCTCCAGGTAGATCCTTATAGGATTGGATTTAGTTCCAAGTACACACTACGCTCGTACAGTAAGTCTCCACAACACAGGCTTACAAACGCTAAGTGCAATCCTGGATTCCGTGCATGCGAGGGCTGCGTGATGCCTAGTCACTCCCCTTGCATGGACGGAGCCCTGAACCGTAATTTTTACACACACGCCCCTTTGTGTAAGGCACTTGTTTGTAATGGAGGATCATACATAATGGCTTAGCCAAGCCCTAACCACACACCATCCACACAGGCACACCCTAGTGAAATAAATACATGGACACCCAATAGCTAGGTTTAAAAAGGGCACAGGGTTTTATTGAATTGGGGCCAATTGTAATCAAAATGACTAAAATGAAAAAAGCTCCCCAAAGGTCCATGGACCATGGTGCCCCCTCAAGACCGATCTTCCAGTAAGAACACTGTTTATTTTACCCATTCAAAGCTGCCCACTCCTGCACCTGGAAGGTGGCAGCTCCTATAGGACCCAACTGCTAGGGTATGATGTCCTCGCACGCTCCTGGGTTGTGTTTGTTGCCAGACCAGTCTCACTACCCTTTCCTCAACATGCCCCCTTACGCCATCACCCCCATATTTGCTGACCCCCCCACTGATACTGCCCCACTATGTACCATCTGAAAGGGCAAAGTTAAGGTAGATGAAAAAAGACATAAACTTAAAAAAACTATGGGAGAGAGGGAGGGAGCGAGCATCTGACGAAAAGAGGCTGAAAACCTAACCACCTATAAATAACTTATCTAAGCCCACCCACAGCCCTCTAACCTACCAACCCTAAACTACCCCAAACTCCTAACAATTCTATTATTAACCCTATCCTTCTTGTGGCTGGTGTTCCCCTGCCTAACATTAATATCCTTTCTGCCTTACAGGGCCTTGTTTCTTTATACCTTCCCCCACCCACCATGCGTACGTGCTGTGCACATGGTAGGTCCTTATGCCCAACTGTCGAAATGAGTTACTTTGCATAACTGAGAAATGTTCAAAATGCGTTCCGATGCGTAACTCATTCTATGAGTATGTATTATAAATACATTGCAAACAGCTAAGAGTTTAGTGATGTCCTCTGATACCTGTGACCTGACCGTCCTCTCCTCCACCAGCAGAAGGCAGCGCACAGCTGCCAGCTGCTTGCAATGTATTTATAAACAATGCAGAGCACATGACTTCATGACATGTCAGCGTAGACCACCCCTTTTAAAGCTCTGATTGTTATAGTAGGAATATATGTGCTTAGGTGGAAGCTCAATTCCCTACCCTAAGATTTAACAAAGCTTCTCATATAAAATATAAAAAACCTGTCATCTACTGTATCTCATTTAGGTTTTTTTTTTATCATTAATTCTATCATCTTAATGGTCCTAAATTTAGATTGTAAATATAGAAACGACTTTATATATCACCATTTCAGAAAAATGTTTTGGGACAATGGTATCACTGTAGCATATATACAGTATATATTGAAACATCAAGTGTCTAGTTTGACATTGAAACAGCCAACAGTTTAATCACGGTTGTATCATTCGTGATATCTTTCTAATAAAGAATATTTCTATTGAAACAAGGTTGAGTGTTCCCGTTCCCAGTGCTGTTCAGGTAAGGCTGTGGGAAGGGTATGGTTAGTGTTAGGCTGCAAAGAGAGGAGGATTAAAGTTAGGCTGGGGGACAAGAAGGGTTCGGGTTAGGTTGCGGAGAGGGGAGGGTTAAGGTTAGGTTGCAGAACAAGGATGGTTAGGGTTAAGGGGCCAGATACAGACCTGCACCTGACAGGTCACTTATGCACGCAAGGTGTGTAAGTGACCTGATTTGACGGAAGGGCGCATGCACCCTCCAGATGTAATGCTAGGGGCACGATAGTAACCCTAGCATAGCAAAATGGGCTGTGCTTCCCCTCCGCACGCTAAAATGGGCGGGAGGAAGCATGCAAAATGTACAGTGTGGGAGGGGGCTCCCACACTTGTGCTGATAAGCCACAAATTGTCTGCAGCACTTTACAGAGAACATTAGCCAGTCACATCAGTCCCTGCCCCTATTGGAGCTACATACTAAGGTCCCTAACACAGACATACACGGGTTCATTTTATTCAATTTTAGTTATTGTTATTTAGAAATTCATTTTATTTAGCAATAAGTAATAAGCTTCCAAAAATGTATTTTAGCTTCAGATTTAATAAAAAAAAAGAAAAGAAAAAAAATATTCTCTTTAAATTTACCATTGACGGTAAAACAGATACCAGGGGTTAACTTAGGATAAGAACTTTCATTGCCTGAATTATTTTGATCTTTTGTCTTTTTATTGCCACCTTTTGTGACCCATTCCTGTTTATTAACTATAAAAGTCATTAAAAGTCATTTCTCATTGCTCCTCTCTTTATTGAAAGGGCTTGTAAACAATCCAGCACAAGTCAGTATATTTTTGTCCTATTGTTTTCAATAATGCATGCGCTGAGTGAATAAAAATACAATATACAATGTCAGTAATACAAAGTTGGAAAAGGTAACGAGAAGTTATGACAGCAACTGTCTATCTGACAATGCCTGTGTAACCATGGAAACCAGCAGCTATACGGATGGTGACAGGAAAACATTGCTGCGGATTATAAACTGATATAACCATTTATAAGTTTAGGAACGTTAGTGCTTAATATTATTTATTACTTATCTTGTCCAAGTTGTTTTAGTACTTCACATTTTTCCAACATAGAAGAAACTTTTAATTTGGTAGGAGTGAATAAATATTCAGTCATTTCTATTTGTATTAAGAACCCACAAATACAGACCCAAATTGTCCTACAAAACAGTGACTTTGCATGGCTTCCATCTATACCAGGGTTGCCGAATCTCCCAGAATATCCAGGAGACTCCCCGAAATTCCTGGTATCCCGAGAGAGCCTGCAAATCTTCTGCACCAGAATTGAAGCCGCAGTTTCATGCAAACCACGGCCTAAAGTCCTACCGTCTGCCTAGCAACACTAGTTTTTCTAGTGTCGCTAGGGACTGGCTAGGACTTGATGATGCAATTTGCATCATCAAGCTCCGCCCCCACCCCTTGAAATACCCTGAAGATCATTGATATTTAGTGGGCGAGGCTTCAGGGCATGATTTGCATAAAGCCACGCCCACTGAATTAACACCATTGAGGGACTTAACGCAAGCTGCACTTATGTCTGGACAACTAGGGATGAGAAACTTAATTGTGCTTCATTGTTATGAGACACAAAATATCGGATCATGGGCCATAATTCAGTCCACATCTTTATTAAAGACCCATTAGTCAAGTGCGTTATTTCTAAACACAGGATGCATTGTTGTATTTCAGTTTAAATCAGGTCCAATATGAACCTAAAATATGTGAAGGGGGCAACAAAAACAAATGATTAACGTCACAAAAGTGTAGCTGGAGCTTAAACCCCGTTCCCATTCAGAGGGTTTCGTTTCCTGATACCTTCCCCAGTCCCTAGAAAATGTGGGACAGTGTTTCTCCAGAGGATATAACAAAGAACAATGCAGCTCTTACACTTCAGTCCTCCTGCAGCAGGGAGCCATTTTCCATCACTGAATATTCTCTTGTCCATTTTTATTAGACACTATATCTGAGGGAGTTGAGTGATCCAGACCTGGAGCTGGAGATTTACTTATTGTCCGCGTTGGCATCATACACATGGATAACAGTTCCTATGCGCAACAGAATGGAATGCATGGATTCATTCCACAAGTACACAAATGGTAAAAACCAGAGATGTAATACTTTTTTTAACATACATTTTATAGCGGGGTGTGGTTTGCCACTTACAAAATCTGTCTTGCGACAATACTTTACGGCAGTGAGGTACCGGCTTCCGTTAAGCCGGTACAACCACATGATTTGCAAACGGCGGAATGGGGAAAGGTAAGTGTTCTTAACCCTAACACTAAGCATCCTCCTTCTGCCACCTAACCCTAACCTTAACCCTCTGCTATCTGCAGCCTTACCCTAACCTTAACCCTCCACTATCCACTATCCACAAACTAACCCTAACCTTAACCCCCCATCTATCTGCAGCTTAACCCTAACCTTAACCCTCTGCTATCTGCAGCCTAACCCTAACCTTAACCCTCCACTATCCCCAAACTAACTTTAACCTTAAGCCTCTGCTATCTGCAGCCTAACCCTAACCTTAAGACTCCGCTCTCCGCAAACTAACCCTAACCTTAACCCTCTGCTATCTGCAGCTTAACCCTAACCTTAACCCTCTGCTATCTGTAGCCTAACCATAACCTTAACCCTCTGCTCTCCGCAAATTAACCCTAATCCTAACCTTCTGCTATCTGCAGCCTAACCCTGTCCTTAACGCTCCACTCTCCGCAAACTAACCCTAACACTCCCCTAACCTTAACCCTCTGCTATCTGCAGCCTAACCCTAACCTTAATCCTCCGCTCTCCACAAACTAACCCTAACCCTCCCCTAACCTTAACTATCTGCTGTCTGTAGCCTAACCCTAACCTTAACCCTCCGCTCTCCACAAACTAACCCTAATCCTCTCCTAACCCTCTGCTATCTGCAGTCTAAACCTAACCTTAAGACTCCACCCTCCGCAAACTAACCCTAACCCTCCCCTAACCTTAACCCTCTGCTATCTGTAGCCTAACCATAACCTTAACTCTCTGCTCTCCGCAAACTAACCCTAATCCTAACCTTCTGCTATCTACAGCCTAACCCTGTCCTTAACACTCCACTCTCCGTAAACTAACCCTAACACTCCCCTAACCCTAACCTTAACCTTCTTCTATCTGCAGCCTAACCCTGACTTGAACAGTCCACTCTTCGCAACCTAACCCTAACCCTCCCCTAACCTTCCCCTAACCTTAACCTCATCCCTCTGTTCTCCAGAGCCTAAACCTAAACCTTCTTGCAGCCTAACACTAACCACAACAAGTGGGCCATTCGACATGGTACTTATTCCACAATTTAGATTTTCAGTTTCAAAATGCAATCAACAATGGTGCAGCCGAAGTTAAACTTTTGCCTTTATCATTCTCAAAAAGTGCTAGCACCTGACTGAAGTCATGAGTTTAATCCCCAGATGAAGCCTTATTGGTATGGAGTTTGTATGTTCCATTATTGGAACTGTGTTGAGTGCGCCTGTCCCCCATAGCATCGTGACCCCCATAATTTGCTCCTGGGATGTGAGCCCATGCAAATCAGAAGTTTAAATTCGGCCAATCATTTTTATGCAGTCCATGAACCATTCCTGTAGCCTTTATAGTAATTTAGGAGAGAGAGAAACCAGAAAGGTAGAGAGTCACTTGAGATGACATCTTCCCAGTGACTTATACAGCCATTGTGTTAGTTGGATAATTTTTTTTTAAGACAGCTATTCTTTCCACGTGTACTAAATATTATAATCAGTGAAATGACAGCTGTTCTGTTTCTCTCAGTTAGATCCTGGTTAATTTTAGAAAAGAACAGGACAAGGTTTGAGTTATTTAGAGCCTCCGTATCATCTGATTTAAATGTTAGCAAGATGTCATTGTGCTAAATGCACAGTGATCCCAGGCTACATGATGCTAGAAATAAGATTAGATGTAATAGGACATGTTCCCCGTCTCGTTCCTGTGATCCAGATGGAACATCTGCTCAGTGTCTAGACCCAGCCCGGTCCTGCAGAAGATCTCCAAGGCAGACAAAGCCTCTTGTAGGATTATCATCAGGTTTTCACTTACTGATAGAGGATTTGTGAGCTGTGTATGGCATGGTGCCATTCTTTGTAGTCTATTCTACTGTCCACCGCGTCTCCAGGGTTTTTATCACCTGCAGATCCATGTTGTGTCCTTCATCAGCTCTGAACTCTGGATGCCATTCAGTCAGTAGTTTATTCAAGATAGGAGAGTGATTGCCAAAAACAGAACATTGGGGCTGATTCAGTGCTGCACTTACACTTTTTTTATTATGTGCAAGTGTAGACCTGAGCAATACCATGCTGAATTGCAAGGGGAGGCAATCTTAAATTGTGAAACCAGGATTAGAATTAAGAGGTGAAGTTTCTTAGCTCAACTCTATTTTATAGAATAAACATAAAGCTATGCAGTTTGTGTGGTCTATATGCAAAAGTAAAGTATTTTCCCTGCATGCAAAAGATTTTAAAATAATTACTTTGAAAAATGGTTTAGCCGAGCTGTACACCTACACCTGATCTATCCTTACTCCCAAACTCTGAATCATCCCCATTGTGTTCAGAATCCTGTCTCTCTGAGTTCTGAGAAGTGAACTATCTCCATTTGGACCCTTTTATTTTATAAGACACACCATGGGCCATAGTTAGACTTAATAATGTTCCTAGAAATACGCAGGGTGTGTGCGTATGTTTGCAGTTTCCACCATTCAGCACATGCATGTGGCTGATGTTACGCATGAGAACACATAACGCATGGAGTTGATCTCCGTACCTAATAAACTCTTTAGGAATGGGCGTGTCAGCATTCTGTAAGCATGAGGATACACAAATTGGGCGGGGGGAGGGGGCATTTAAATTGGACAGTATGGGCCGGGTTTTGTACTTCCATTCTTACTGTAGCAAACTCCGCAGAATAATACACATGGAAATTTACGGTAGCCTTATGGTAGCGGAAGTTAGCAAAAATCTGCACAAACGAGGGTAGTGTGCATATTTTTTCTAATCCGTGCGTACTTATTTCATACTTAAGTCTGAATCATGCCAAGTGTTACATGTCGCATGCTTATAGCGGTGACATAAATTATCACCTACTTTGCAACTGGCCCTCACTGTCCTGTTCCAGTGCCACTGTAGTAATCATTCCCTGCAGGCCATTGCACCATACTGGCCTGCACATGTCTGTTACCAGCAGCTGATGCCCAAAGTGGGCACGCCCTTTCTCCATCTGTCTTTTAGGGCCACTTGGCTGCTTTGTTGCAGACAGGTCACCAGACAATCAGAGTCATAGGTGGGCATCTGATGGCCAATCACTGGTCAACAGCCACCTTGCATGTGACTGGAAGCTCAGTAGTGGGCTGCCAGTTATAGTGTCTGGTCTGTGCATCTCCTGCTCTTTTTCTGTGGCTCTTGCTGCCAGTAATTTATATAATTGTTGAGTGTCCATGCTTAGATTATTCTCTTCCCAAGTGTGTCCAGACTCCCAGTGTCCCTTGTTTCTCTGTGTCACCCAGATCCTGCTCTCCTGTTGTGTGGTAGTCTCCATTGTGTCTCTGCTCCTCTCTGAGTGATTGCGATGAGTGTGTGCATAAGTCAGAGCCCTTGTCTCTGTTCTGTGTCCATCAGTCTCTATGGCCAGTTCATCTGCCTCCTGCCCAGTGCTATTTCTAGCTCTCATTGTGGTCTTTCCCACTCATATGTGTCTCACCCTCAGGAGTACTTACCCTAGCCTTTATTCTGCTCTGGAGAGCTAACTGCCAGAGGCTGCGACCTGCTAGGCGTCAGCAGCCCAGCGTATTCCTACCATCAGAAGCTCTAGTGAAGTCCAGGTTCCTAGTTTGACTCTGCGCTCTGCTATGTTGCGACTGTAACACACTGTTTGCAGTATCTTGTATGCCCTTTTAATATATCACATTTTTGTACCATAAGAATGATGATTTCTTTTCATATTAAATATTCTTACAAATTCATGTGTCAGATCAGCTTGGTTATTAAAAGCTACATATTTGTAACAGAAAATATTATTTTGAGTTCACGGTGGTGGCAGTTACTGATAATGTGCTAGATAAATAGGGGGAATAATTCATGGTAGAACAGAGCAGGTGGTGGTTTTTGATTGCTACAAAGGTAATAACTGCAGCTACAAAGTAAAAATATACATTTTCAGTAACAAAATACTAATAATAAATATTAACAACATTAAAACATCTAAGTATGAATTGCCTAGATTTTCAAAGCACATATGAACAAGCGCTGCAATGGCTTAGTGTTCTGTATAAATACTACCTACAGTATAAGACAAGTTACGCTGAGTGAAAAAAAAAAACCTCAAACATTTATGGCTGTCATAACTGATATGGACAGTAAAGACACTGCAATAAATCTTTGCTATAGCCACCAATCAATCTTTAGACACCGCTACTGTAAACAACAATGCCCAAGGACGCTATGGAGAAAGGGCAGGGGGAAATGAGAAGAGGATGAGTGAAGACACAGACAACTGAGACAAGAAGAAGATGAGAAAATTAGGCAGGAAAATACAAATGTGAGCATTATGAAAAGAGACAGGCAGAATATAAATAGTGTTTAAGAAACGGAGATGAGCAAATTGATTTCTTTTTATTAGATAAAAAAAAAGCTATTTTTGTGTGTCTGTGTTCATTTTTATTAGAGATGTCTTCCGCAGGAAAGAAGATGATCTGTCACTTACGCACAGTTGAGGAAGCCATTTTGTAGGCTGAACCAATGTTCTTGTTTATCTATACACAAGGAAGGAAGTGTTGCTTCCTAGCCCATTAAACCCCTGTAAGCCAATTGGTATGATACCCCAGACATTCAGCATCTATTTCTTCCCTCCAGAAGATATTAGGGGGGAAAAAATGGATGCCAAATGGCCCCTGTTCCCCTGCCAACCCTGGGTACAGGATGAATGCCCCAGGGCCCCCTGTTCTGAGGGGCCTGTGTGCACTGCACTCATTATAGATACCCCTATGAGTGTGGTTGCTGGAACCATCTTTTCTGAGGACAGAATGCTGAAACCTGCCGGCAATGGACACCCCACTGCTGCAAAGTCATGTATGGAAAGACAGATTTTCTAAGCGGTGACCCACACCCATTAGGGTTAGGATAAGGATAACTGATCACAGCTGGACTCTTCGGAGACAATGGGCCTGATCCAGAGGTATGCCCGCCGTTGCTAGGATGGAACGCTCAGCGTTACATCGCTGACCCCCCCTGGCACTCCCCCTGTGCGGGCGTATGGCCCCTTCCTTACGCCGGCTGAAGGCTACCCTAACTGCAAAGCCGATCTTACGCTTACGCCCGCCGTCCGAGCGATGGCGGGCGTTACTCTGGATCAGGCCCAATGAGA
>WWET01000802.1:182234-192453 GCA_011038615.1 Limnodynastes dumerilii | reverse complement strand
TCATCCCACCATGACACGCCCTTACTGTACATTGACTATGTGCCTCCTCCTCATCCCACCATGATATGCCCTTACTGTACATTCACTATGTGCCTCCTCCTCATCCCACCATGACACGCCCTTACTGTACATTGACTATGTGCCTCCTCATCCCACCATGACACGCCCTTACTGTACATTGACTATGTGCCTCCTCCTCATCAAACCATGACACGCCCTTACTGTACATTGACTATGTGCCTCCTCCTCATCTTGCCCACGACACGCCCTTACTGTACATTGACTATGTGCCTCCTCCTCATCTTGCCCACGACACGCTCTTCAGAATGCAAGCTACCTAAGCTCAAGTTAAGTTAGAATGTGAATAGAGCGCAATTGCATGCTCTTCAGTTCACCATATGCACAGTGGAAGCTCATGCAGAGATACACTAAGTGAACTGGCGTACCCTCACCTCTGTGTTGGGGCCAGGATGTGGTGTTTAATGGTCATCGAATGATAGGGATAGAGGGGCCCCTCTCTTTTTGGGGAAGGTTCTGATCTCTGAGCACAATACACCTTTTGTGTTTTGAGCACTGAACTCACATTCCCAGGGCAAAAAGGAAAAAAAATCACACTCTTGTGGAACGTCAAGCCTCATTGACACAAGTGCCTCCATCTTGTTTTTATCTCTGAACACTGATCTCGGTATTACGGAAAGGTTTGTAAAGCATTATTCAATACTTTTTCTCCACAGCACGTATTAGAAAAATAACACTATTTGCATTGGCTTGACTTGTTGCCTCTAGTTACCACTTTGTCAACTTTAAAGTGATTTAGTTAAAATACGATCACTGGGAAGACACTTACCTGTAGATTTCCAATACAATCAGTGCTTTGCTTCTTGTTAATTTCATTGATTATATTTTTATAGCTGAGCTTCTTTCATTTCACAGGAACAAAATTTAGCAACAGATTGCAATTTCAATGCTTTAAATTGCAATGTTAGTGAAGAGAGGGCATTTAAAGAAAAATATATCCTAATAATAAAAATCTAGTATAGCAATAAAATAGTCTCTGTCTCTCCTTCTCATTCTCTCTTTCTCAGTGTCACAAGTAGTGTATTACAAAATAAGCAATGCATAAAATAGGGTAAAGTTGAATCTAAACCAGGGTTGTCTAATTTTCATTCCTTCCCTCCTGGAGATCTCAGAAGGGAGAAATAGATTCCGATATGGGGGTGGGGCTTAATGACATAATCAAATCCCGCCCATCCAAAGTAACTCTAGGGATTACAATAGAGATGGACAGGGGGTTGGGACATGTAGGAGATTTGCGCGCCCCTCATAAAATGGAGCTTTTGCGTAATGAAGGATAGCTTAACCAAGCCCGTACTGTACGGTTTATATACTTACCCCCGCCCAAAACGCATGGAGGATCTTCCCACCTTGCCTTCGGAAAGGCTTTCAGTGCTGAATCCATGCTCATGCCTAGTGTATTCCATTATATTACCAAGATGTGCAGATATGCGTAGAACAGACTCACGGAGCACTTAGGCATTTAGAATGCGTCAGTTAGCTGTTTTGTGTAATTCTGGATCCGGCCCAGAGAGGCCGCCCTTCACCTGTGTATAGGGGTCTATTCTACACACACATAGAATAACTGCCCAGACCTGCGAGTGCCAGGTCTGTTTCATCGCGCCCATTTACTGCCCACATACCGCTGTACCAGACTGCAGTAGCCCTCTAGCACCTGCAAGAGATACAACTACTCTTAGTATTCATCTACGCCTAATAATCTTGGACCGGATTCAGACCCCGCATGCTTTCCGTGCGTGCGGGGGTCTGAAATTACGCGAGACAGAGGGGAGTACACACCCCCTGTCACTCCCTTCTGTTGTGCGGGTTTTTCGCCAGCTTACGCTGCCATAAGCCTACCTTAACTGCGACGGGCGGATCAGCGGTCCGTACCACCGCTGATCCGCTACAGTGTGGGAGCCCCCTCCCACACTGTACACTTACCATGCTTCCCCCTGCCCGCTTTGCGTGCGTAAGTGTCCTGCCGTTATTAGATCTGAATACGGCCCCTTGTTAGCAGATGGAGACCCCAACACAGTATCTGCCCCAGTTCCATCTCCCCGGGTATGAGATGCCAGATTTACTAAGCTGCGTGTTTGGAAAAGTGGAGATGTTGCCCATAGCAGCCAATGAAATTCTAGCTCTCACTTTCCTATTACATAGTAGAGAATGTCAGCTAGAATCTGACTGGTTGCTATGGGCAACATCTCCACTTTATCAAAGCTTAGTAAATTTGGCACAAGGTATGCCTGCATCACTTTTTTTCCTTCATATGCTTAAGAATTGCTTAAGTCTCATAAAACTTTATGCCTTAAAGAGGGATCTTGATTTTGGTTAAATGTCATTTAGGTTATTCCAGGGAGCTTAAAAAAAAAAAAGGTTCCTCTAGTTCCTCTATATTCTAGTAAAATAGACCGGTCCTCTGAATATTTGGTTCATAGCTGGCTGGATATTAATAATTTTACAATTAAAACTTCCTTTACCTATGAGACTGCTCAACATTCAAACAAGACAGGAGAGATGTTCTAAGCCTCTCCCCCCGTGTGTTCTGTGCCTCGTGTCTTCCTTTGTATCTCCTCTGCAGGCTTCCTCCCACTGAAGGACAATGATGAATCGGAAATGGATCTCCCACCAGGTATGCTATTGGCTGCAACAATGAAAATATATTCTTTTGAGGTCTCCATGAGAATAAAGTGCCTTAAGATGAAAGAATCAGGCTTTGCATCCCTATGTATCCCACAGATGAAATTGCACTGTACAAAGAGGAAGGGAAAGAACTTAAAGTTCCGATTGTGAAGTTTCAGACTGTGTAAAGGTTTAGGGATTTTTCTCTCCTAACTTCATTCTTTATTTCAATTAGCCCCTAAAATGTCTGTCAATGGAGGGCAAGAGTTTGATATTATCGCTTTATTTCTTCCTGATCTTGTAAGACATATCTTAGTATGTCCATCGTACTGGGGCAGCCAGCAAAAATGTCATTTATATATGATGTTTTATATAAAGTTGAATAACAATTTAAATTTGCAGATGCAATAGGCCCTTGGTGGAGTATCAAATGCTTCCAGAATTTGTCATGTGTGTTCCTTTTGTCACCCTAAGCCACCCTTTTATCATCTTAGGAGGTGTTGATGCTCAATTGTTCACAATATCCAGTGCGGTTGTTATGTCGACAGTCAAAATATCGACATAGCGATTTGTCGACAGGTGAAAATGTTGACAGATGAGTGTTATATTAGTATTACATATATATATATATATATATATATAATTACATTTCTGAAAATGTTACAAGCCATTATATTAAGTTTACAGATGTTATAAACAAACACTAACATAGGATCCGAATCTAGGGTCTGATTCAGACTTACGCATGAGAGCGGAGCGTATTACCGCTGCACTCCCACGACACTCCCCTTACCCTACCCTAGCTTTTCTCCGTGTTCGTACGTATTTTCGTAGCGACGCGCTGTTCGTAGTGGCCTAAGCACGCCCATACTGTACAATTTAAATTGCTCCCCCGCCTACGTTCCTTAACTCCAGCGTCCGTACTAACTTCGTACTATAAACACGCCCCATCGTCGGAAAAAACACAAACAATACGGACGCCAGAATCGCTGCTACGAAAAGGTCGTTGGTACGATCGGAAGTTGTCACTATGCTCATGCGCAGTGCATTTTTTTCTGCCGTTTTTACGCTTACGATCAGCGTTAGCTCGCATGCGAGCGTAGGTCTGGATCAGGCCCCTAGACCGTACGTGATTCGTATGTAAGGAAGTCTAATATTGCGCATGTAAGAGGGAAGTGAACTCACCTTAATAAAGACTTATTCTAAGTTGAAACGCGTTGGTAGTAGCATAACTCCCTCTTATCCGCCCCTTCAGGTTAGAAACTAAGCGCGCGAGTATGTTTAAGGTTCAACTGCAAAATATCTTTCAGTACTCCCACAAGTTCCCAAGTTATGCTGCAATAGACCAACCTTAAGTCTCCCATGCGTGGTGCATGCATGCACAGATGTTACAGTTGGACTTACATATGCTTGTGTAAGTAGCCTGACATAGGAAGGTCTAGATCTGGAGCCAGATTTACTAAGCTGCGAGTTTGGAAAAGTGTAGATGTTGCCCATAACGACCAATCGGATTTCAGCTGACATTCTCTAGTATGTAACAGGAAAGTGAGAGCTAGAATCTGATTGGTTGCTATGGGCAACATCTCCACTTTTCCAAACCCGCAGCTTAGTAAATCTGGCCCCTGGTCCATAATACTCAAATTTGATATTTTGACCTGTTGACAATTTGACTGTCGACAGCTCATACCAGACGTAGCTGTGACGTGCCAATACTCACCTAGGGCCTGGTCCAGACTTAATAATGACAGACTTTACACACACGGCATGCGTAAATTGGGCTGTGGGAACGCACTGCGCATGCGCACAGAAGATTTTACTCATCGTAACTCTGATCATACGGAACTTGTACGTAACTCCATATGAGAGGGCGTAACATCCCTACGCACGCTAAATATACGCATTGTGGGTGGAGGGAGGCAAGTGCTTAGGCACTTCTGTTTGACAAGGCATTAGGTATGACCAGAGATACACAAGGTAAGGTAAGGCAGGGTTCTGAATACACAAAACAGCTTAGTTAGGTGCGTGTGAGGGGAGTGACAGAGGGAGTGCATTAACCATAGCTGTCTTAGCTGTCTAACCATACCTAACTTAGGTACGGATGCGTACGTCAAACGATCTTAAGTCTGGATTAGGCCCCTAAGTTTTAGTGAGCTTAGTTATTTTATATGACTAACTGGAATTCCAAAACATAATACCGTCCAAGGTAATCATTTTAGGAAAGCAATAAGAGCAGGTAGAGGGCATATTTAGCAAAATATGCTTGGGACTGATGGGCAAAGGTAAAACACAGATCTCAAAATAATTGTAAATTTATGTCATATACGTGAATACAAGAGGGAAGGGACATGAGGCCTGGTCCAGACTTACTCCCGATAGCCCACTTATGCATGGATGGTGCGCAAGTGGGTTGATTCGACTGGAGGACGCAAACGTGACACTAACTTACTTAGCATAGCATGGCCAAAGTGGAGGGGAAGGGAAAGGAAGAAAGAAGGGAATTAGAGGATAAGGAGGATAGGCTGGAACTGTTATGTTGTACCTGATTCCATACTGCACAATTTTTAATAACCAAAGATTAGTTGAGGACTGCTTCTATGGAGTATACAGTATAAAGGACTATTTATAATTGATAAACAACACAATAAATGGCTTTTCTGTAGTATCTCTCTCTCTCTCTCTCTCCCTCATGATGGTGGAATTACATTTACCTGACACTGGTAATCCACCACACTCTTCCTCAGCAATCAGCTGGTCAACAATATTTACAGTGTACTTGAGCATCGCTGGCCAGCAGATACTGCTGCCAGTATTTGCAGGGCGCCCCTGCGTAGCCCTAAGATAGCATCCCCTTCATAATTGGAGGGGGGATTGCCCTATTGCCCATACCCCCGATACCTATCCTCTTCCCCCCTGCTCATGCCTACAACTTTATCATTTACATAAGTTCAGTCAATATAGCAGAACAAGAGCCTTATGGGAAAGCAACCAACCATTGCAGCTGTTGTAAAGCTAGAAGATCCTGGCTACATATAGCACTGAGCAGGTAATGTGATGTTCAGCTCTTTTGAAACTCAAATGAGGCACTATCCTTGAACTCCGTCAAGTTGCCTGTCACTGCTCTAGCCTGCTCTCCGTTGCCTTAGCATTGTTGTATGCTGCATTATACAAGCTGATAATGTGATGCTGCACTTGTTGGGTTTAACCATTGTATCGCACCATATTGTTCAGTCTCTGCATAGAAATAAATGTTAACAATGATCATGTCCACAGACCGAATTGAGACCCACCGTATGCTTTACATATATGCGGGGGTCTTAAAGTCCGCATGGGAGAGGGGGGTGAACTCCCCCTGTCACTCCTCTCTCTCATGTGTAGATTTTTACCATTTTTACCAGCGTTAAGTCACAGCAGAGGATCATCCGTCCGTACCTAATCCCACCCACACTGTAAAATTAAAATTCTTTCCCCGCCCACCTTGGCGGGCAGAGGGGAAGACCAGCCCCTTTCTACTTATTTCCCATCATACGGAACTTAATAAAACCCACATAATGTCTGGAGGGCACAAACTCCATCCCCTCCAGACACCCCACTTACACACTTAGCATTCGTAAGTGGGGTAGTGTTATGAACTGTCGATCTGGTCCCACGTGATTATTCCCTGTTTCTAGCTGGTAGCCAGGGAGAAATCTGTATATGCAGAGTATAATGTATAGATTACAGAGCTGAGAACCCTGCTTCTCATGCAGGGAAATCATACCCTCCCTCGAGTCGTTTTATTGAGCTGCTTCAAGGTCCGCAGGAAGACAGTAAACATGCAGACATTTTATTGTTAACGGCTCCGGGAAATATATGCTGAAATATGCAAAAGGTTAAAAATATCCGAGGCCTTTGTCTAACACTTGATTAAAGGCAAGATATATGGGAAAGAGATGAATCCCAAATGGAACAAATGGTAGCAGACTGATAAGATGTATCTGTGATCATAGACATTGTTATATCATAATACATATATGCCTGAATGGAGCATCATGGAACATATGTGAAAATAATTTATGCAATTTAGCACCAAGGGCCTCATCTACTAAGGGTGATATGTGTAAAATCGCCAGAGATTGAAGTAGTTTACAAGCAATTTTTAAATCGCTGGATTTACTAAAGCAAAATTTCCACCAACTCGCCAGAGATGAGTGGAGATTTAAATCGCCGTTGTTTAAATCTCTCTAGCGATTTTTTGCATGAGTGACATACAAATCTCTGGATTTAGTAAATCGCCAGAGATTTGCTGTCAACTCTCCCGAGTTAATTCGGATGGGGGTAAGTATTGATTTCATAGAAATCGGCACACACTTTGCTTTGTTAAGCCCCCATCACCTGTGTAAAAAAAAGAATAACAGTTAAAAAAAACGTAAAAAATGGCTGTTGCTGCAAGCTCTTCCCCCTTGGCATGCATCTGCAAATAGTACTATAATGCAATGCATGCCCATGTATTGCGGGGCATGCTTAGCCTTATTATACTCTAAGCAACAGCATGTCAAGGGTTAATGGCATGTTGCCGGCAGCATATTGTGTCCGTTACAGTGTAGATAGAAAAAAACTTAATGCACCTAGTAAAATAAATATGTGCCCTCCATTCCTATTAATAATAGTACATGTCCCCTTAGGTCCCTAAATAGTTAAGCCCCTTTTCCCCCTCAGGCCCCTAAATAGTTAAGTCCATGTCCATCCTGCTCCCCAAATCGTTAAGTCCATGTCCATCCCGGTATATTAATAGTTAATCAGATGTCCCCCTTATGTGTAGACTTAGGTTGTCACCCTTAATGTCCTTAAAAAACATATGGCCTGTGTAAAATACTTTTCCAAAAATGCATGACGAATTTAAAAAACAAAAAACAAAAAAAAACAACATACAAATTACATTTTTAACAGTTAAAACAGCACAATATACATATAGATGGTCCTCACAGTTCGGCTGTCGTGTATGTTGACGGGCGTCGATCATCTGGGAGGCTGCTGTGCAAGAGCAGGTGACACGCTCCTCTTCTTTCAGTGTTCCCCCGGCGAATGACATATGTCATGTCAGGGGCCACATTTATAACCTCGGGCATCGCATCCTCTGACATCATGCCGTGCCCGAGGTTATAAATGTGGCTCCTGGCATGACATATGTCATATGGGCGGTGTAGAAATACGTACTTGAAAATTTACATAAAAGTGGGTGGAGGGAGGCATTTAAATGAACGCATGAAGGCGTGGTTATAAACTATCGCACGGACGGAGCACATACGCAAGGAACAGAGTGGTCTATGGACTCGTAAGTCCTGGACAGCACTGGGCAGTGTCGGGGATGTTGGTGGGTGTTTCCTTGCTCCGGCCGTGCGTATAATTGAGTACATAAAAAACCAGTTGTCTGAACACGGCCCAATGTTTCAGTATGAGGGGCGGAGCGGTTTCCATTTTATTCCTGTAAATAATAAGAAATCTTAGAAATTAAATACACAAGCACAAGCACCTGCTATGCCATATTGTTACCCAGTAGCCCTGCTCCCTGTGCGTCAATACTACTATTCAGAGACGTCCCATCCAATCCCTAGTAGCAATAGGGGGCCGGATTAAGAGCTCCGGCTGCAATGCAATTGAGGCCGGAGTTCTGCGAAAAGTGCTACTGCGCATGCACAGTAATTTTGAAACGTAATCTACGTTACTTCTTGCAATGTAGATTGCATACACGCTGTCTTTAAAACCGTGTGTACGCAATCTACGTTGCAAGAAGTAACGTAGACTACGTTCCAAATTTACTGTGCATGCGCAGTAGCACTTTTTGCAGAACTCCGGCCTCAATTGCATTGCGGCCGAAGCTCTGAATCCGGCCAAGGATTTCCAGTATTGATTGATGGGGACAGAAAACATGGGGAAAGGAAAAGGGGACAGTTTGGAGCACACTGTCACCACCTATAACACAAATGTACTGTAAGTGCCTCAAAAAAGTACTAAAATATTGTAGTTTATGTCATTCTTAGAAATTAACATGTAAACCAGAGCACTTATGGGGCCAATTATTGTATAGTTTGTAGCCAATATAGTCAATGGGTAGGAGATATGTACATACAGGATGGGTGTGCATCACCACTGAGAACCTCTGCCTCACAGAAGAGAACAATCGAGCCACCAAAGAAAGAAGATGCAGCGGTGAATATTGAGTATTACCCTAATCCTTACATTACTCCCTTCTCCGTACCCCCTCTCCACACTCCCCTCTCGGCAAGACTTCCCTATCCGCAGCCTGACCCTAAGGCTCCCCTCCCCGCAGCCTGACCCTAAGACTCCCCTCCCCGCAGCCTGACCCTAAGACTCTCCTCCCTGCAGCCTGACCCTAATACTTCCCTCTCCCCGCAGCCTAATCCTAAGACTTCCCTCTCCTCAGCCTGACCCTAAGACTCCCCTTCCCTGCAGCCTGATCCTAAGGCTCCCTTCCCCACAGCCTGACCCTAAGATTCCCTTCCCCGCAGCCTGACTCTAAGATTCCCCTCCCCACAGCCTAACCCTGACTTCCCTGCCCGCAGCCTGACCCTAAGACTCCCCTCCCCACAGCCTGACCCTAAGGCTCTCCTCCACGCAGCCCAACCCTAAGACTCCCCTCCCCTCAGCCTGACCCTGACTCCCCTTCCCGCAGGCTGACCCTAAGACTCCCCTCCCTGCAGCCTGACCCTAAGACTCCCCTCCCCACAGCCTGCCTGACCCTAAGACTCCCTTCCCCGCAGCCTGACTCTAAGACTCCCCTCCCCACAGCCTAACCCTGACTTCCCTTCCCACAGCCTCCCACAGCCTGACCCTAAGACTCCCCTCCCCTCAGCCTGACTCTAAGACTCCCCTCCCTGCAGCCTAACCCTAAGACTCCCCTCAGCCTTACCCTGACTTACCTCCCCACAGCCTAACCCCTAATGACACACTTTTTATACTTTTTATAAATCCTTATCTATTAAACTGGGAACATTGCGGGGCCAATAAGCCAAGTTTCCTTTGCGTCCTCTTTGTTCTGCAGAAATAATCACCTTTAACGTCACAATTTGAATTCCTTGTTCGAGAATTCGAAATTGTTAACTTCTACCTAAATATTTCCACTTATCCATTTACATAGTTTTGCTTAAAAAATAAAGCATCAGCACCCCGGCTTTGAAAGAGTGTTTCGTGTCCTTTTGCAAATAAAAGACACACTGCTAGAGACCGGCCTCTTTGTGCACATTTCCTCTAAGTGTTCTGCAATGGCTGAATGCCGTTATTAACCAAGAATGGCAAATAGTATGTGTTTAGCGGGAAGTACAGTACGAGGCATGTACTTAAAAAGAGCCTAATGCTTCAGTTATTTTTATGTCCCTGCTTGCCTCTCACAATGCTCCACTCCATAAAAATTAAGAATAAAAGAATGGAGCTTTTAACCCGAAAAAGAGGAAGGTAATAACGATAAACTGGAAGCATTTTCTTATACTTTACTCCAGTGGTGGCCAAACTTGGGAACAGATTCAGAAGCAGGGCCGCCGAGGGG
>WWET01000802.1:152752-171137 GCA_011038615.1 Limnodynastes dumerilii | reverse complement strand
TTAGGGTTTGGGTTAGGCGGCGGGTTGGGGGGATCAACTATCGGAGCACCATGTTCAGTGCTCCGGGGATCGATTGCTATGCCTCATCAAGGCATAAGCAATTGATATGTTAGCCAGTTCGGAACTGGCTGGGAGCGAACAGCCCTTTATAACAGTGAGAAATGCTGATTGTTTCATGTGCACTCGGTATTCCCCAGTCCTTCACGAAGATACTTCAATGCCAAGGGTTCTGCTCCATTTGTAAACTCTAATTAAGGTTTTTTTTTATTTTTTCATGGCCGCTATAACTTCTTTATGGCTTCTTTCAATCTTGATATGTTCCATGTAAGTTTTTAATTAGGGTTTTTTATCTCCTCTTTACATTATTCGGACTGGATGGCTGAGCTTGTAATTGTCTACCTGAGAATTCAATAACTGTGTATGGATTGCAGGATTTGCGCTCTGCTTTGTTTTACGCATATTCATTACCTTTTCGTGTTAATCACTGAAACTATCGGAGGTCAGTATTTTCCTGATTGCGTTATGTTAAGGTAAAATAGAAAAAGAAATATAGTAAATAATTAAACATCACCAATCCGCATAAATGCCTGAGCAAAATAATTCTGTGCCTACTTTTATTGGATCTTCAGACTCTTTATGTTGTCTAAAGACCTTAAGGGCCATAATTCAATATTTAAAGTAGGGGGGAGGGGTTGACTTATTCCAGCCAGTCCCCATTAGTATCTTCCCCTACCCAGTATCCTCTCCATACTCTCTGTCTTAATTCTCTTCTCCCTTCTTTGATTACCTACACAGCTTATTTCTCTATTTCTTCCTGTCGCTTCACTTTGCTGAAATCAGAGTAGTTACTTACCTTTTTGTGTGTTATTTTACTGCTGCAACATCTATTGACTAGTAATTTACAATACAATAAAGACATTGGGCTGTATTTAGATATCCACTTGTTAAAAGTACGCAAATAAACGCACGTCCATTGCAAGGCAACACCCATGATACTTCCCTCACACGGATGGGTTGACTTTTGAGTGCCTCGACCACCCTTAACTGTGCATCTAACTAATCGCGCCCTTTAAATGGTCATTTAAATGCCTCCCCCCACCCAATTACATGGATCGTTCTCCGGACAGATTATAAACACACCCCTCCGTACGGATCTTCCTACGTGGGATTCATAAGTCCGTGCCTAATGGACTTCCATGCGTAAAATCAACGCAGATTACGTAAATTTAGTTACTACGCATGCGCAGTTCATTGGATCCTAAAAATACGCACGGAACTTCCTTCAAAAACGGATCTCTGAATACGGCATATTGTAGTGACTTCTTTACACTGTAGGTATTGTCCTATGCAGTTCCAAAGGTCTTAAAGTCGTCAGTAAACCTGCTTCCACTAAAATGCTGAATTGATGGCTCAATACAAGTCACGTAGATTATTGTAATGCCAACACTTACCCTGACCCTAATTATAACCCTTGCTATAAACACTAACCCTAATCACGCATTTTCTAACTACTTTAGTCTGATGGAGCTGCTGTGGTGATCACAGGAGAGGAAGACAGACAAGACGATAAGAAGATGGGAAGAGAAAAGAGAAAAAGAGAGAGAAGAAGAGGAGAGTGAGCATGGAAGCGATCAGGATAGAACACAGGTAAACCAGACAGAGGGACAGAATTGGAAGTACCGTAAGGTAAGGAATTTTTTTTGTGCTAATTCAATGTTTTAAATGTTAGACTTATGATTGAGTTCCAAGACAAACAAATAGCTGCCAATATAACGGTTTTGGAATTTGAAACACCTTTCGCAATAATACAAATGACATTATAGTGTCGACTATCATTTTCAAATTTATGATTGTCACCATGGCGACTGTAACCAGCCCTATTGATCACCACCTGTACAGAGAGCATCCTCGTGAATACCACTGAATACAGACAGCATCCTAGCGACTGCCATCCAATACAAGGAGCATCCTAGTGATTGCCACCCAGTGGCGGATCTACCATGAAGCTAATGAAACTTAAACTTTAGGGCCCCTGAAGCAAGTTTTTTTTAGCAAGTTTTTTTATAAAGAGTGTATTTTTTAACAAAATCAAAGAGGTTCTTTAAGTGAATTTTATTAAAATAATTTTATTTTCGTAAAAAAGAATCATAAACCAATGGGTTGAAGTACTTAATATTGACCTTCGAATATGATCTACAATGGGGGGCTCACTAGTGTATGGCCCATTATTAAGAACTCCACTCCAATAACTCATTCTCAGTCATTTGGGCCTTTGGACCTTGTTGGAAGTTGTCCTATTGTTACTGGTTGTGAAGGGGCCCCCATAACTGTTCAAGCCTTAGGGCCCCAAAAATGTAGACCATCAGGGGCGGATTGGGAACTTAATATGGCCCTGGAAAAAAATCTATAGACTAAAAAAAGTAAAAGGGATTATAACAAAATAAAGAACCTTAATAAGAGCAGTGATAATATATAATATGGCAGGTTATGTAGAGCCAATTCAGTACAAAAACAAGTATTGAACTAAAAGAGCTATAATTAAATACTACATATACTGTGCAGCATTTCATAATACAATATATTTCTAGTGGTCACTATGCAATGCAGTGGCCACCACCTAATACAGTGAGAATCCTAATGACCACCACCCAATTCAGAGAGCATCCTAGTGACCACCCCCAAATACAGAGAGCATCCTAGTAACCACCACCTAACTCAGAGAACATCTAGTGACCACCACCCAATTCAGAGAGCATTCTAGTGACCACCCCCAAATACAGAGAGCATCCTAGTGACCACCACCAAATTCAGAGAGCATCTAAATGACCACCACCAAATACAGAGAGCATCCTAGTGACCACCACCAAATACAGAGAGTATCCTAGTGACCACCCCCAAATACAGAGAGCATCTAGTGACCACCATCTAATTCAGAGAGCATCTAGTGACCACCAACCAATTCAGAGAGCATCCTAGTGACCACCACCAAATACAGAGAGCATCCTAGTGACCACCACCCAAATCAGAGAGCATCTAGTGACCACTACCTAATTCATAGAGCATCCTAGTGACCTCCACCTAATTCATAGAGCATTCTAGTGACCACCACCAAATACAGTGCACATCACATTGACCACCACCCAATTCAGACACCCACTGCTGTCAACATCTTAGTTACCTTGAAGCCAAAAATAGGTCCTACTGATGGCCTCCAAAGGTCATTGGCCTACCGCGAAAATTTCCTGTAAGTCCTATGGTCAATCCACCCCTGTAGACCTTAGACCTTTATTTATCTTAGTGACCAACCCCATTACCGGTAACATCCTAGTTTTCTTCAAACAAACCAGGGCAGCTGGTTGGCCTCAAATGGCCACAGCCCATAGAGAAAATTACCTGTCTTATGGCCAATCTTCCTCTGGTAACAACTGTAGAAGAAGCCAGAGTTTGTGGTTACTTTATTTTATAAATCCCATCATACACTTGGTTCAGAAGTGCTTCACACAGTATGAAAAGCCTCTGATTTTACCGGCTTCCTGAGAATCTCTTACTCGCTCAATACTCATTCTCTTCCTTCACATATTGAACATATGTAATGCATTTAAAAGTGTAATTCACACTTGAGAGGTATTGATCGGAGTTCAAGAAAATATTATTTTTTAGCTGGTGGAAGAAGTAGTTAATTATTTCCTTTAAAAAAAAAAGTGGTTTTACTTTCAAACGGTAGCAGAAAACCTGGATTTTGTAGAAGTGTTGTAAAAAGGAGATATTGCTGATTGTCAGGCAATATTTGTTATAGTCGGGAGAGCCTTGAAAGAACCAGACTTATAAAACTTAAATGGTTGTAGAATGAATATTCTTTTTTTTTGCGTTAGTGGAGAGAGGGTTATAAAGAAAATAACTGAAGAAAAAATTAGATTTTTTTTCAGAGATAAAACTTTGAACCTATGACTGCAAGACGAACAGAAATACTTGACAGCACAGGGAAAATAAGGATAGTGGTATAGGCAACATGGATAATTTTATGGGTAAAGGGAAATATGCAGTGTGTATTCTGCAATTATTCTAAATAAACTGATAAGGCATGATTCAGAGACCCGTTTTCATGGCCAGTTGCGCATGCGTAGTAACTTATTTTACGTAGTTAACGTAGACTATACGCACGTAAGTGGCTCACAGACGGACTTGTGTATCGCACTTGGGTACATAAGTCCGAATATGCGACGCAAAAATACGCACGTGAAAATAAATAATAAAAATGGGCGGGGGAAAGCATTTAAATGAAGGTATGTGAGCACGACTATCATGAATCACACGTACAGAGGACATATACGCAGGCAACTGCTAACGGAAAGTTACAAGTGGTCTATGGAGGCGGAAGTCACCGACAGCATGCCCGTGAGAGAGAGGAGTGTCATGGGTGTGAGGGGGTTTGGCCTGCACTGCCATGCATATAATTGCGTTCCTGCATAATTTAATTCAGCAGCCAATTACCCTATTAGCTTGTTTTTTGGAGTGTGGGAGAAAACCGGAGCACCCGGAGGAAACTCACACAGACACGGGGAGAACATACAAACTCCACACAGATAAAGCCTAGACCAGGAATTGAACTCGTAACCTCAGTGCTACTCACTGAGCCACCCTGCTGCCCCATGAATTTTAATCATCATATAGACTTACAGGGTGGCCCTTGCTCTCTCATGGACAGTGACCCCTTCACATTTTTGGGGAGTGATTTAGAGGGTTATAAAGAAAATAACTGAAGAAAAAATTAGATTTTTTTTCAGAGATAAAACTTTGAACCTATGACTGCAAGATGAACAGAAATACTTGATAGCACAGGGAAAATAAGGATAGTGGTATAGGCAACATGGATAATTTTATGGGTAAAGGGAAATATGCAGTGTGTATTCTGCAATTATTCTAAATAAACTGATAAGGCCTGATTCAGAGACCCGTTTTCATGGCCAGTTGCGCATGCGTAGTAACTTATTTTACGTAGTTAATGTAGACTATACGCGCGTAAGTGGCTCACAGACGGACTTGTGTATCGCACTTGGATACATACGTCCGGATATGCGACGCAAAAATACGCACGTGAAAATAAATAATAAAAATGGGCGGGGGAAAGCATTTAAATGAAGGTATGTGAGCACGACTATCATGAATCACACGTACAGAGGATATATACGCACGCAACTGCTAACGGAAAGTTACAAGTGGTCTATGGAGGCGGAAGTCACCGACAGCATGGCCGACAGAGGGGGAGTTTCATGGGTGAGAGGGGGTTTGGCCTGCACCGGCCGTGCATATAATATAATATAAACAGCAGCCAATTACCCTATTAGCTTGTTTTTTTGAGTGTGGGAGAAAACCCACAGAGACACGGGGAGAACATACAAACTCCACACAGGTAAAGCCTAGTCCAGGAATTGAACTCGTAACCTCAGTGTTACTCACTGAGCCACCATGCTGCCCCATGACTTTTAATCATCATACAGACTTACAGGGTGGCCCCTGCTCTCTCATGGACAGTGACCACTTCACATTTTTGGGGAGTGAGTTCCCCACACCCCCACCCATTCCCATGCCTATGGTCCCAGAACAAAAAGAAGAGAATACATACAACTATGTATATACACACTTATATTATTCTCATTGGCCCGGATCCAGGCCCCCTCACGCTTTCCATACGTGTGGGGGGTCTGAAAGTTTGCACATAAGAGGGGAGTGAACTCCCCCTGTCACTCCCTTCTCTAGTGTAGACTTGAGGGCAGATACGCGGTCATAAGGCAGCCTAAAGAGTGACGTGAGGATCAGCGGTTCATATAACCACTGATCCATTCGGAAGGTGTTACATATACTTAAACATGTACAGAGGGGGGATTTCCTACTGTGCTTAAGCCAGCTGTCAGATGGAGATCTGGATCTAACCCACTGTCATGCATTCTAATGTGATATTGTCTATTTATTCCATAGTTACCGACTCTCCCGGAATGTCCGGGAGACTCCCAAAATACAGGTAAATCTCCTGCAAGGGACTTGAAGCTCGTGGTTTCCATTAAACCATGGCCTCAAATCCTGCCCCCCCTGCCTGGCAACCCTAGTTTACTAGTGTTGCTAGGGACAGGGAGGGACTTGATGATGTAAATTACGTTATCAAGCCCCACCCCCCCATCCCTATGAAAACCCCAAAAGGGGAAATTGATAGTCAAGGGACAGGGCTAAATGACACAATTTGCATAAATTGCGCTGTTAAGCCCCGCCCCCGGATGCATCAATGGCTTCCCTCTGAGATCTTTTAAAAGTCGGCAAATTTGATTTATCCTCTATTTCTTCACCTGCATGAAGAAAATGTATGCATTCTGCTTATACGTTTGCAGACAAATACAGGATAGTAGGAAATAGTAGGATTAGAGACAGTTATTTTAGAGGGCACAGTGTGTAACCTGAAGATGGTGTTTAATGCTTCTCACATTATCCTAATTAGAAGCTGTTAAGGCTCTCTTATTGTTTAAATCTTTCTCATTCACAAGGCATTGTGCGCAGGAAACTACTATGAATTATATTTCTATTGATCAGACCTCAGGACGGTATAAATATTCAATCCTTTCTATTGTTGCTTCAGTAGAACTTAATATCCATAATTTCTTTTTCCTATAAATAAGATGACAGGTAATCCATTTACCTCAGCATTTCCTAATTTTATTTGCAAGTTATAGTAAGTCTCTCCTCAGCTCATTAGCTTGTAAAAGTCATTTTATATTGACACACAGCAATAAATGTCTCCCTTTACACTACCTGCAAAATAGGTGGGCTTTTGCTTCTAGTGGTAGGCAATGCTTTAAAAAAAAAAAAAAAAGCAGGAGAAAATATACAAATAAATATATTAGGTTAAGGTAGGAGTCTTGTGTTGCTGTTCACTCCTTCCTGTCCCCTTACAGCCAGGTGCAGTGGGTGTAGGTCAGCGGTATTAATGGCCCTTTTTCAAAAGGGCCGTTTCATATCAGTCAGTTGCAAATTAGCTCACAAAGCGATTGCTTCTGCCTGTAGGAGGAGAAACAATCGATCCCCGGAACAAAAGGTGATCGTCGAATGGTGACTATTTATCCCTTATTCTTTCCTCCCCACAGTCTGACCCGAAAACTCCCTTCCCCGCAGCATTACCCTAGGACTCCCCCACTCCCCACAGCCTGACCCTAGGACTCCTCTACCCACAGCCTAACCCTAAGACTCCCCATAGACTCCTACTTAACTATCCGGTCAGGGTAGCGGGTCTGCGTCGGTGCCGATCAGCATATTTACCCATTCATAAAAATGTTCAAATTAGCGCTATTTTCGAAATAGAGACAGCCAAAAATTTGCTTTCGGCTGTCTCTCTTTCGGAAACATCATTTTTTGCGGCGGCGACTGCGTCCAGGTTCAGTCCGGCACAAATATTACACTGGTGCCTTATCAGAGGTGTCAAGCAGCGAGGGATATTGTCAAGGGGAACAGACAACAATTAGAATGCTTTGCAAACTATCCGCAATTACCATTCATGCATGATATGACGCAGGGGTTGGTTTGCAATCGTACACGGACAGCATTTTTTATTACAATGCACAGTATAGGTGCGGCCTCTCCAACCTTAAAACTCGTCCACCATCCTTACATAAAATGGGATGTTGCAGAACGTTGAATAGTACAGATGGTGCTTGGTACAGTGCACCGTGACTGCACTATCTGCATACTCGTCTCCCTCCCACATAGCGGAATCGCTTTCCACTTCCTGTCCTGACTCGCTGGAGGGAATACTCCCAGGACAGAACAGAGGAACAGGATCCGTCCTGGGAATATGATGATTACGTGTACACTCTAACTAACGGATGGCGTTTTCCTATCCTAGCGACAAGAAAAAAAGACGCCCCTCCCCTTTTCGGAATTCTGGATTAATTAATCACAGGTGAATTCACAGTTTTATATTCTTTTTTTTAATATACACAACAGTTACTACTGATCCAGACCCCCAAACACTTTCTGTACATCCCGGTCAGGCAGTCCGCACAGAAAATAAAGAAGCTTTAAGCCACACAAACAAATCGGTGGCCCCTCCTATTCCTTCCTATTCCCTCCCCTACTGTAACATTTTATTTCTTCCCCCGCCCACATTGGGGGACAGAGGGGAAGCCCAGCCCCTTTCCTCCTAATTCCCATTATACGGAACTAAGTAAAACGTAAAAGACACATAACATCTCCCCCTGTCACTCCCCTCTCTCATTCTTAAATACTGTGGCTTACACTGCCATAATGCAGTTTTAAGTCACACTTGCGGAGCAGCGGTCCGTCTGACAGCCGCACATAAGTGGTTGTTACCACCCACAAGTAAATTTTACATATTTCCCCCCGCCCACCTTTGCGGGAGGAGGGGAAGCACAGCCCCCTTTAACTTAAAAGCTCTTAAAAACTCCGTACAATAGTAGTTACGTTATTTAAAATGCGCCCTCCAGTCCAAAGATGTCACTTATACTCTGTGGGCCTGATCCAGACCTACGCTCATGTGCGTTTTTACGATGTTCATAAGCGTACTTACTGCGCATGCGTGGGGCAGATGTAACGCTCATCTTACACTCAGAAATTGGGCCTTGAGTGTACCGCCTTCATAACTACGGTTGTGGGGGCGTGCCTGGCATACGATTTTCGTAAATACGCACCGATGGCGGGGTGAGGCATTTAAATCGTACAGTATGGGCGTGCTAAGCGTCGTAACTATGCAAGGAGCTTACGGCCGCCCGCGGTTACGATCAGAAAAGTTAGGGTAGGGTTTGCTGGGCGTAAGACGGCAAGAGTAAGTACGACCAAGGGGAGTGCCTATGGTAGGCATCGTAGGTACGCTGGCGTAAATACGCTACGCACATGAGTGTTTCATGAGCGTAGGTCTGGATCAGGCCCTTTGGGCTGCATCCAGACTTAAGTGCTTGAAATGAGTTACTCCTGGGCTAAACCATGTTGATTGCAGGGGAGTCATATTTCATCTGTTGTAAACAGTATTAGAGTTGAGAGGTGATGTTTCCTATCCCAAGTCTAAATAACTGTGTGATAGTAAAGCTGGTCAGTATCTGTGTGCAGTAAGCAATTCAAAGATATATCCCTGCATGCAAAGAATACAATTACCTTGACTCCCCCTGAAATCAACATGGTTTAGCCCAGGAATAACTAATTTCAAGCACTTAATTAAGTCTGGATCCAGCCCTTTGTGTGCCTGGGCTCACATTACTAATTGAACGGTCAAATATCATTATTTTTTTTGCCTAACACAATATACCAGGAAGATGTGACTTATTCTGAGAGATAGAAGAATCAGGTCATGGGCACCCCTCAAAAATCAATGACATGGAGGGGAACACAAGCACTGATATGTTTATGTGAACGAGGGCCTTTGTGGTTAACATCTGGCAAAATGACATTATATGTAAGACATCATTTATCAGAAAAATGACGACTTTTTCATTTCTCGATCTAATGACTGTTTAATTACCTCCATATGTGACATGGATTGGCCGACAATGAGCACATTAAAAGATTATTAAGACTCCATGGAGAGCGGAGAAGGCATCTGAACACATCTAACAAGGACGTCGAAGTTGGGTGGTTTATTGCATAATATTGTTTGATTGTTGACTGTGGTATTCATTGTTATTATATTCGTTCATCCAGAGTTTGGAAATAAGAGGAAAACAGGGGGAAAGTTACACCAGGACAAAACCATGTTGAATTTAGGATGAGTCAAATTTAAGGACATTTTTATTCCTTATTTCCAAACTCTGGGTCCAGTCCATAGCCACTATATTTTCTTTCACTTTACCTGTGTATATCATATCATACATTTCAATAGTCTAGGGGCTAGATTTACTAAGCTGCAGAGAAAGGGAAAAGTGGAGATGTTGCACATAGCAACCAATCAGATTTTATCTCTTACTTTCCTATTATATACTAGAAAATGTGAGCTAGAATCTGATTGGTTGCTATGGGCAACATCTCTACTTTGCTTTTCCCACAGCTTAGTAAATCTGGCCTCTAGAGTCTTCATGAAGTGATTAGTGGACATGTTACCTATAAGCGGCAAACAGCTTAGGACTCACTCATAAAACATTTAATCAGACATACACTCTTAACCATGGTTGCCGACTTTTTGCAGCTTCTCTCCGGGAGATTCCGGAGAGAAGCTTGCGCCGCATGCGGGGGGCGGGGCTTAATGGCGCGATTTATGCAAATCGCATCATTAGGCTCCGCCCCCTGGCTCATACGGCCCCGTTTTTACTTAAATTAGGGGTCGGGACGGGGCTTGATGCCGTTCCTGTGCCTAGCAACACTAGTATACTAGTGTTGCTAGGCAGGGGGGCAGGACTTGAGGCCGTGGTTTCAGTGAAACCACGGGCCTCAAGTCACTTGCGGGAGATTTGCTGGCTCTCCCGGGATGCTCTTAACAAAACAATCGATACAGACATAGATGCGTTTATAAATAGTTTATTAATTAGTGGCCCAATTGTAATTAGTTTTTGAAAAGCTTGCAGGTGGCCTGTTAGCAGTTGAGGTCAGTGAGATGTATTTTATGGAACAGGACATGTACCCTTTGTCCTTGGTGCCCCCAAATGAGAAGGCTCACTACACCACGCAACCCTATCACCTAAGCACACCGCCAGCATCTGACTATGGTCAACTCAGGCCCAACCGATAGGTCTGATGTCTGCAATATTACCTTACAAAGACTGTGATCTAAGTCAGCGTAACTCTACCCCTTCAGAAATGTGCCAATGCTTGTAACTGTCCCCATCTGTTACCGTGCACTATGCCCCTTCTGAAATAACAACATGAGCTTATCATCACAGTTACTGTAATAGGGAATATTCCAAAGACACCTATATCAGGAACCTTAAATAGCTTCACCAAGCCCCTCCTTTTAACCTTAACTAACCAATCCCCTTCTAGCTTACCACAACCATAACCAATGCAACATAACATATGTGCAAAGTTATTGACCCCTGTCTTTGCTGTTGCCAAGTGACACCAAACCTGCTGCCTAGGTCTCATCACCTTCCTAACCACTAATCACACACACTAGCTGTCAATTTACAGAATGTTTATAATTTACCATCAAGTTTTACTTGGTTTAATATCAGTGTTACCTATTGGACTACAGCTATTGTAGAGTTTAACAGTGTAGCTTAATCTCTGGCAATGCATGCTGGGCTTTGAAGATCCACAATGCTAAAGTCCCTGGCAAAATGACACTAGAGGCCCACCCAGCTCGAAGCCTTTATTCCAGCATAGCATCGTCTCCACAGCAGCTCTCTAGTAATTGCTAGTAATCACAATGTGATATTTTAAGAGTTATCATTATACAGCATTAAAGTCTGTCATAAGAGCTAGATTTAAAAGGAATGTTTCATTCATTACAAGGTTTTATAGCAACTGAGCCTACATAGCACAAGTCTATTCTAACATTATCACAACAACCAGGGCCGGATTGAGGGCTGTGTGGGCCTGGGGTTGAAAATTTCTGCTTTCTGAAAAAAAGTATGCTTTGGAGAAGGATGCAGTGTGTGGGGCCTATTTTCAGATGGAGGCCTGGGACTGTCCCATTCGCCCCATTGTTAATCTGGCCCTGACAACAACCAGGGTGGCTAATACAGTTTATTTCTGTTAAGAACAACAATAATAAACAAAATGGCGGTTTCTCAGATTAATTTCTTGGTTAATATAGACAGGAGCATGAAAGGCCGGGGTAATCTACATAAAAATAAAGGAAATGCCCCGGCAACACTGCTAACTGTAATGGACTATACCATCCTATTTGTAAAAAAAAAAATGCAGAAACGTTAGTTGCACTCATTTGCAAATATATGATAAGCCACCTGCCACTATCAAGGCCTTTCTGTTATCTGTGGTCCTAACTTTAAACAGGAGATCTTGATGGGAAGAGAAAGATTATGGAATGGGGGTTGGGCTTGATGATGAGAATTATGCAAATGACATACAGGAAGCCCTGCCCCCTGTCTATCAATGCTAAGATCCATAGGGTTACTAAGGATGGGGCGGGGTTTGATGACACCACTGATGTCATCACACCCCTGCCCTATCCTCTGTGGCTCACAGTACTAAGAGGCAGGGGGGAGGGACTTGAGGCAGTGATTTGCATAAATCACTACCTCACGCCCACTGAGGGAGACAGCAACCATGAGATAGATAGACAGACAGACAGATAGATATGAGATAGATAGATAGATAGATAGATAGATAGATAGATAGATAGATAGATAGATAGATATGAGACAAATAGATACCCTTAGTTCTAACACCACTGTGTGACTGTATTATACAGAGCATTGAACATTTTTACCGTACACCCTGACTGGTTCATTGTGTGGGTCCCCGCTTCGAACGGCCCTAATTCGATGATAGCAATCGATCACCGGAGCACTGAACACGGTGCTCCGATAGGTAAGTAAAAAAACTACCCTTTCACTAATTCTAACCCTAACCCTCCCTTCCCCACAGCCTGACCCTAACCACCCTCCCTTCCCCACAGCCTGACCCTAACCCTCTCTTCCCCACAGCCTGACCCTAACCCTCCCTTCTCCACAGCCTTATCATAACCCTCCCTTCCCTGCAGCCTGACCCTAACCCTAACTTCTCCCTAGCCTGACCCTAACCCTCCCTTCTCTACAGCCTGACCCTAGCCCTCCCTTCCCCGGAGACTGACCCTAACCCTCCCTTCTCCCTAGCCTGACCCTAACCCTCCCTTCTCTACAGCCTAACCCTAAGACCCCCCTATCTGCAGCCTGACCCTAATCTACCCTTTCTATGGCCCTAACCCTAACCCGCCCTTTCTAAGAGCCTAACCTTAACCCCCCTCCTAACACTAAAAAAGAGGTACACTCAGCCATTCATTAAAAAAACAAAAACAAAACAGAAAACAGCTGCAATCCGAAATGGAGACAACCAAAAAGGAACTTTTGGCTGTCTCTATTTCTCAAAGCAGCCATTCGGAGCAGGATCCAACCACTGCCCCTCCCCCTGACCTTCAGCCACCAGTCTTGCCCTTTAATAAACTTTAGCAGCAACAGTAAAGACAACTTTGCCTCCATGCACTGGCCAAATAGTAAATGTACAACATTTGTTTTGCTTTAATATATTATTACTTTCTTCAGTTTTTATTTATAGCCTTCTGCTGCTCAATTTTTATGACTCATTTTGTTCATGGAGTACCTGTGTAGTAAAACAAAAAACTAACTACTCACTATTAAATAACTACACAATATGTCCCGGTTGTCTCAGGGCAATATAATCCCCAAATGCTCCCGATATTATGCAACAAAATATAACAATATCACTTTTGGCTTTTAATGTGTGTAATAATTTAATATATCTGAATAATAGCATGTAACACACACACACACAAAGAAAACCTCTGGCAATGAAGAAGATGGAACTTTATAAACTCTCTACACTCCAGTGGCAATTATATTGCTAAAACCTTGGAATAAGTATCAGGGGAATTAAAAAAATAATAGGAATATGTTAGACCAAGGTTTTCTAGACTAAGTTTAATATATATTGTACTATGCTTTTATGTATTGCCATTCTTTATTCCTACAATAAAGGCCTTTATTTATAAACAACCTTCTACTATTGTTTACATCAGTAATGGAAAATGGTTTCAATATTCATGACCAAAGATTATTAAAAAATAAAAAGCGCAATTACTCATTCTGGGCTGGATCCAGTGAGATTAAGTAAGTGCTTGAAACTAGTTACTCCTGGGCTAAACCATGTTGATTGCAGGGGAGTCATATTTCATCTGTTGTAAGCAATATTTGAATTGAGAGGTGATGTTGCCTATCCCAAGTCTAAATAACAGTGTGATAGTAACGCTGGTCAGTATCTGAGTGCAGTAAGCAATTCAAAGATATATCTCTGCAGGCAAATAATACAATTACCTTGACTCCCCCTGCAATCAACATGGTTTAGCCCAGGAGTAACTCATTTCAAGCGCTTACTTAAGTCTGGATCTTTTAATAAAGTTAGGGGACTTACACAAGAACCTTCTGTAAGGTGCTAAAAAGTCATATCTGCGCATGCAACCTGGTGTTCCGTACTCTTGGGGATCTATATGAGGGGGCAGCATTTGTATTCAACATGCCGATCCCCAGCGGCCGCCTTGGGCCCCGTGGGTATAGTGGCACTGCAAGTCAGACCGAGCCCACAATGAGCACTGAATATTGCTGGGGCACTCTAATCGCCTAGGATGGGACAGATTTTCAACCTTGGACACTACTGGGCCCCTCTCCCCAGCCTAACCTTTACCCTCCCCTAACCCTTACCATCCCCATCTTGCAGTCTAACCCTTTTGTCATCATAAGATGCAATATCTTGTATGTGAAGTAGTATTTTAGAATATGAAGTGACCTTTTATTGGCCTGGAATCTGTTCTTTATTGCCCTGGCTTGTAGTTTATTCTTGCAGAAAGTGTTTATTTGTATCTAGAAGAAATGTTTCTATGTGCATCATTAACCTGTCAACAAAGGGTTCACCCACATTCGGATTCCGGGGGCTAGATTTAGTAAAGTCGAGTTTTGCATACAATGATTTATCCAGTGATTTTAAAATCATCGGGTTAAATCGGCAAATTGGCATTAAATCACCAGAAATTATGCCTTTTCTAAACCGACAGTTTTAACATCACCATGGTTATTTAGAAAATACAAATCGCTTTATTTAATATACAGCGATTTGCCAAAATGAGGAAAAAAAAAAAAAGAGGTGTGTGAGAATCAACGCTCAGTGAAAAAAATGCTCAAAAACTATAAAAAAAAATATAAAAGAAATGTAACCTCTAATTAAAAATGATACTGATAAGCATCCTGGTGCATATAGTACTAAATGTCACAGCATGCCCATGGGTGGCAGTGCATGCTGTGACTTTTAGTACCATAACGGCAGCATGCTAAGTGTCAATAGCATGCTGCACCATGGATTGATTATCTGCCCCCAAAACTGTGTCCATATAAAGTGTTAATAATGCCCATAATAGTGTCCATATAAAGTATTAATAATGCCTAGAATAGTGTGTCCATATAAAGAGTTAATAATGCCTATAATAACGTGTCCATATAAATAGTTAATAATGCCTATAATAGTGTGTCCATATAAAGTGATAATAATGCCTATAATAGTGTGTCCATATAAAGAGTTAATAATGCATATAATAGTGTGTCCATATAAAGAGTTAATAATGCCTATAATAGTGTTTCCATATAAAGTGTTCATAATGCCCATAATAGTGTCCATATAAAGTATTAATAATGCTCATAATAGTGTCCATATAAAGTGTTAATAATGTTCATAATAGTGTCCATATAAAGAGTTAATAATGCCTATAATAGTGTGTCCATATAAATAGTTAATAATGCCTATAATAGTGTGTCCATATAAAGTGATAATAATGCCTATAATAGTGGTGTCCAAAGAAAGTGTTATAATGCCTATAATAGTGTGTCCATATAAAGTGATAATAATGCCTATAATAGTGTGTCCATATAAAGTGTTATAATGCCTGTAATAGTGTGTCCATATAAAGTGATAATAATGCCTATAATTAGTGTGTCCATATAAAGTGATAATAATGCCTATAATAGTGTGTCCATATAAAGTGATAATAATGCCTATAATAGTGTGTCCATATAATGTGATAATAATGCCTATAATAGTGTGTCCATATAAAGTGATAATAATGCCTATAATAGTGTGTCCCTATAAAGTGATATTAATGCCTATAATAGTGTGTCCATATAAAGAGGGAGGAAGGCAGGAGTCTGGCTTGGCTGGGGGTGGAGCCAAGCAGGACTGGGGGTGGGACCAATGCGTGATAGACGCTAAGCACTCGTACTGTACATGGAGTGACGAGCACTGTTTAAGCAATCAGCCTGTAACAGCTTAATTACAGTGCTATGGTCCCCCCTCTCCTCCAGGCCCCTAGCACCCCCCCCACCAGTTATACCCATGTAGACAGGTGAATGTATTATCCTCCATTTTCTCTCCTCTTTCTCACCCAAAAAATATTTTATCTTTGGATTATGGATCGTTTGACAATTTACATTGTAAATCCAGGATCCTTTTGCAGGCTTGTAATGACTCGAGACCTCCTGTTCATGCTACAGTTCAAACAAGTCTGGATAAAGTCATGCCGAGTCCCCTAGCACAGAAGGCAATGATACTGCCAGAGAGATCCCGCTTCGGCTTTGTCTGGAGGGGCAGCGACTTCTCCGCGATCTGACAGTGTCGTGTCCTTGGCAGCTGTTAGTATTCAGGGTGCAGAATACAATGCAAGTGTCCAGAGGGGAAAAACTGTGAGACAATAAAAAAAAAATCTCATTTACTTGACAGACTAAGGTTGAGACAGAGAACAATCATTGTAAAACTGGAAAATAGAACGATTCCTTTGCAAGCCCACAAATGGCTTGTAACGCTGTAAAACGGCTCTGATATACGCGATTTCCAGCTGGTTCTGCTCTGACGTTTAACTGCTCTTGTGCCAGAAGTTTATAAAGATGAGATCCAGACTCAATCACGACAGCTGGGGCCAGAATTACTAAGCTGCGGGTTTGGAAAAGTGGAGATGTTGCCCATAGCAACCGATCAGATTCTAGCTCTCACTTTCCTATTACATACTAGAGAATGTCAGCTAGAATCTGATTGGTTGCTATGGGCAACATCTCCATTCAGGCTGCGCAAGTGCATGGCAGATGTTTTTGTTCCTGAGAAGGTCACCATTTGAAAGATGGACAGGCAGGGACAGAAGGTGACAGACATGTGGGACTAGGCAGAGCCAGGCAGGACTAGCGGCAGGGCTGGATGGTTCCGAAGCTTTCAGAGGCTGACCCTCTGCTTACAATGCAGAGTTATCCTCCCTCTTCTCTGTACCTCCACTCCCCCCCCATAGCCACCGCACCACTTGCACCCCCTGTAATTATTTACTAAGGGTAGATGACAAGTGGACTTTGTGAGCACACTGTGCATGCGCATAGTAGATGTTACACATCGAAACTCGGAACATACGAAAATGGTTTATATGCGTTCACAGTTCCGCAGACCCTCCAACACGAACCATTCCATTAGGTACAAAATACTCTGCTCCTCGGTTTTACTCTGTCAGTTACTATGGTAACCACCTTTGTTGAAGAGGCAAATAAGTTTTCTAAATATCAGTTATTTCATTTAAACCAGGTGAGTGACAGTTGGAAGCTCAGGAGTGGATTAAATTGTACCTAACGGAATGGGTCATGTTGGAGGGTCCGTATATCAGGGTGACAACAAGGATACGCATTGTGGACAGGGGTGAGTAAATTGGGAAGTGTGGGTTGAGTCAGGCACTTCTGTACGTCAAAGATGTGGCATATTTCGGAAATGCAGTGATGTGCAGTCAGTATAACTCTCGTGTACAGACCATTTAAGACACAAACGTGTTTATGACTAATAACTAAACTGAAAAAACATGAAATGTTTTCTTTTGTGTTTTTTTTTGTCAAAAAAGTCTATTTTTGTTCTGAATACATGAATTCATTATCTCTGCAGCACAGATAATATGAGTCTGTTATCAGTATTTGTTGATTGCTGATTTTGGTTTTTGCACATTTTCGGCATTTACATAACACTAGAGGCACTTATCACAGTATCTGGCAGATAAAATACTGTATATAAGGTATGTTACATGCTCGGAATGACAGCATGCGGGTATAGTTATAAATGTCACGCATAATGTTTTCTCTGTTTTAAAAAAAATATATATTTAAGAAGACAATAATAAATTTGCCAGCAATTACCATAGAAACCCAACAAATTCTAATCAATACAATATCTGCCTTGTAGAGCATAGAGTTCAATTGGAAATTAAGGCCCGTATTCAGAGTACCGGACCTCCTGCAGCTTAACCCTATGACCCTGGAGAGGGTTACTCACCTCTCTGGTGATCTGGCAGCCAGGGCCGGCGCTACCATTAGGCGGTCTTAGGCGATCGCCTAGAGCGCCGGGCCCGAGAGGGGGAAGGGAAAAGCAGCCCCCCGCCTCCATTTACCATCCGTTTGTGTTTAACTCTGCTGCTGTGCTGCGGTGAGTAAAGGGGGTGATGGAGAGATGAGGCGCCGTCACCCTCTTTACTCACCTCAGCGCCGCAGCAGAGTCTGCCTCTCCTCCGCTGCATGTCCGCCCTCTCTGATCAATGACACTGTGTGACCCCAAGGTCGCATTGCGTCATTCTTCAGGCAGAGAGCGCGCGCCGCGGAGGAGTTAGGCTCCGTGACAGCAGGTAAGTGATTGGTGGGGGCCTAGGGAGGGGGGTTCTGTAATATAT
>WWET01000802.1:51691-66446 GCA_011038615.1 Limnodynastes dumerilii | reverse complement strand
ATGAGTTACTCCTGGGCTAAACCATGCTGATTGCAGGGGGAGTCAAGTTACTTGTATTCTTTGCATGCAGGGATATATCTTTGAATTGCTTACTGCACACAGATACTGACCAGCGTTACTATCACACTGTTATTTAGACTTGGGATAGGAAACATCACCTCTCAACTCTAATACTGTTTGCAACAGATGAAATATGACTCCCCTGCAATCAATGGTTTAGCCCAGGAGTAACTCATTTTAAGCACTTACTTAAGTCTGGATCCAGCCCATTTTGAAGTTGCATTTGGATTTCTGCAATATTTCCAGAACGATTCAGTGACTATTATTAGTAAATGGACACCTTAGTTTACACTTACAACAAATTTGTCCTTTGGAAGGTTTTTCTATATTTACTTGGACAACTTATAAAAAAAAAAAATGACCAGATAAGGAGAAGTTTAATGAGGGGAAGTTGAGGCAGGGGCATTTTACGAAGTGAGGGGGGCCCTTGTGCAGGATTTTGACATGGGCTCCCCCCTCAAGACTGTCCCGAATTGCGGATCTTAAAATGGACGGGGCCTAACTGTAAACCCCGCCCTGTTTTCGGCCCGTGAATCGGGACAGTCTCACCTCAGGGGAAGTGGGGCTCATTCAGCATCTATTTCTTCCCTCCGGAAGATATTAGAGGGAAGAAGTAGATGCCGAATGGCCCCCCATTCCCCTGCCAACCCTGGGTGCAGGATGAATGCCCAGGGCACCCTGCACCCATTGTAGATACGCCTATGAGTCAAGGATAATAATGAAAATAAATAAAAGGACATTATACTTCTGGGAAAGTTACCTCCTGGTGCATGAGTCTGAGTGGGCCGCATGTGCTTTTATTTAGAAGCTGTAGGTGCTGCAGCAGATGCTGGCTCATACATGATGCTGTTCAGAGATTTATTTGAACTCTTTCAGTGCTGTAGATTTCTTAACAAAACTTTCTATGTGCCAGACTTGTAACCAGTACATGCAACACAAGTGTACAAATTTATATGTCAACTAAACACACGGTAGGCAGCCATGTTGTTGGCTTATGAGTCAACTCACCAGGTCCAACAGGCTACAAAATGGCTGCCTCCATGTGGGACTTTACTGATTGGTCAGGTGACTTAGTCCATATGGAATTAATAGGAATTAATATTAAGTCTTCAGTCTTCTCATTCATTCAGCCACAAAATGGCAGATTTCTCTGCATGCTGGTGACTGGCCAGTGACAATCTCATAGATATTCATTTGCAAAAGTTGGTAACCATCCACGGCACAAAGAAATAGGCAAAAAGTTGGAGATCGTAAATCTGTATCAAACGTGCTGTAAATATAAAATATAGCTAAATTCCAGCATTATAGTCTTACATTACTTTACCCAGAGCCTCAATATGCTCTTTCACCTTTCACTTACAGAAACTGACTTTTCTTCTAATTACGACCACAGTCTGTGGGAAATGTCTTAGAAAGACTGAGACTATAGCAGAGACATGAAGGAAGCAGAGGAGAACCGCTGATTTATTAAAGAGGGGGAGAGTTTTGTGAGAGGTTAGAACAGGTCTCACCGAGCGCTAATAAGTAGCCCACAGAGGGCCGTACTTACTGAGGCTAATTCCATTTATATCTTATTTAACAAGAAGGAGATTTGGTGGCTGGAAAAGTTGTGATAATCAATATCAATATACAGTGCGGCACATCCAATTTCTCTGGAATATGAATATCTTTTTATGTAGAACCCAAGGTTGTACAATGGCGTTTTTATTTTATACTCAAACACCAGATCTGCTTGCAAGGTCATTGTGCACGAAGAAACCTACAATTTCCTTGTGTGTCTGCAATGGCCGCGGAGCTCATCTGTCACTCCCGTTCTGCTGACTCTATCATATTGCACTATTTAAACAATAAGATAAAAATAGATCTAATAATCGTAATGAATTTTCTAGCACACACGCGTCGTTTTCAGCCCTATCCTCTGAAGTAAACGATTTAGTGGGATACGTATGGAATCCCATGCTCTGAGAAATGGGATTAGAGAAACGAAGAATGAGATCAGGATCCAGGCGTGTCAGAGAAAAATGCCATTAGATTAACCCTTTCCCCACAGGCCTGTGTATAAATACTGCCAGGTTGGTTTTCCTTGCAATATAGAGATTTAGTTCACAGAAAGATAGGATGTTGTTTGCAATTACAATGCCGGTCAGTAGGTCACTAATGGACTATTTAGTGGTGTCGCGCAATGAAATGCTGTAATCTGAAGACGTTACAAACATTTGTGATTATGGGCTGGATCCAGACCTAGTTAAGAGCTTGAAATGAGTTTCTCCTGGGCTAAACCATGTTGATTGCAGGGGAGTCATATTTCATCTGTTGCAAACAGTATTAGAGTTGAGAGGTGATGTTTTCTATCCCAAGTCTAAATAACAGTGTGATAGTAAAGCTGGTCAGTATCTGTGTGCAGTAAGCAATTCAAAGATATATCCCTGCATGCAAAGAATACAAGTAACTTGACTCCCACTGCAATCAACATGGTTTAGCTCAAGAGCAACTAATTTCAAGCACTTAAGTTTGGATCCAGCCCCTCTGTTTAATGTTGTTTGTCTCTTCCAGGCTCTCTCCATTTTGCCTAACCAGTGTTATCACACCTCCACTGTGGGTTTCCTCCTTATATATACAATGGAACACCGGCGCTTCACCTAGTCTAAGCGCAGCTGTCACAATCAGGATTAGGTTTAGTACCATAGAGGGGGAGGGTAAGGGTCAGGCTGTGGGGAGAGGGGTCTTAGGGTTAGGCTATAGAGAAGGGAGTATTAGGGTCAGGCTAGGGAGAAGGGAGGGACAGGCTGCAGGGAAGGGGGGGTTAGGGTCAGGCTGCAGGGAAGGGGGGGTTAGGGTCAGGCTGTGGAGGAAGGGAGGGTTAGGGTTTGGGTAATGGAAGGGGAGGGTTAGAATTAGGGGAAGCACATTCGGCCCTATCACCACCAAATTGCCCAAAAAAAACAGTCTCAGCAACATCCAGGGTATTTGGTGATGATGATGTGAAAGGTGAAGGCGTCCTGGTCCTGGGCCTAGTGACCTGGAACTCAGACATAGGAAAAAAGAAGGGTTTTTCCTGTGTCTGGTGGTGATGTGAAAGTGGCTGATCCTAATGCACCCGATTGGAGGCATTTGTTTGCTGTTGCTATGCCGCACGCAGCAACTTCACAATGTCAGGGCAGACCCGGCACCCAGAATCTCCCTGGAATGTTTTAATACTGACCCGGGTTTTTAAAAAAATTTCGAATAAATCCCCGACAATAACCCGGATTGAAGAACCCTGAATTATTGCGGGGATTGTGATGTGAAAGCAGCATAAGTGCCCGTTTCCTAGTATTTCATTTAAAGCATGCATGATGGATGTTGTGTGAGTGAGACCTCAACCGTCTGCCGCTTAATGAGCACAGTGTACTTTAAAACATTAGCTCCAGACACAAGTCACATGTCTAAGCCCAGGGGGTGACCATCCACAACCGGTTTCGGATCCATGAGTTAGAATTTCAGACGTCAAATACAGAACAACATTTAGGAAATTGCTGCTGGACTATTGTGCTGTTGTCAGATTTTTTATATATACAGTAAAAAAAATGGATTGTTTGTTTTTTTCTTTTCACATCTGGTGACATAACTGCATTGAGCTTTGTGTCCATATGCTACATGACTGATATGATACTGGCATTGTCACCCACAGGCACTGTTGCATGTGGCTTTGAATTGCATGCAGTATGGGCAGGTTCTGATCTGACTCTAGATCAGGCTCACGGTAGCTAAGTCCCTGTGATGGATGAGCCCTATTGTCTTCAGAGTCCATAAAGGTGTTAATATTGTGGACATTTTTAACAATGAACAATGGACAGAGCTGTACTCTGGAGGGCATTCGTCCCGGCCAGGACAGGTAGACTGAAGGTTAAGAACCTAGGGCGACATCAGGGCTGCCAAAAGGAATTGTTTGTCCCAGTACAACAACATTGTTGACAGGGAGAATGTATTATGGGGTGTGTGTGTGTGTGGGGTGCGTTGTGTATGTCATGTGTGTGTATTGTGTGTGTGTGTTGTGTGTGTATGTGGTGTGTGTGTATGTTGTGTGTGTATGTTGTGTGTGTCATAGGCGTATCTATAATGGGTGCAGAGCGTGCGGTGCACAGGGGCCCCTAAGAACAGGGGCACCCAGGGTTGGCAGGGGAATGGGGAGCCATTCGACATCTATTTCTTCCCTCTAAGATCTTCCGGAGGGAAGAAATAGGTGGTGAATAAACCTCCCCTTCGCCTGCAGTGGGACCGTCCCTATTCGCAGGCCGAAAAAAGGGGCAGGGCTTACAGCGCCGTTATTCTCCACCCCTTTTGAGGTCGGCGAATCAGGACTGTCCTGTCTCAGGTAAGGGGTGGCAGGGGCCCATGTACAAATCCTGCACAAGGGCCCCTTCACTTCTTAAAACGCCTCTGGTTTGTGTATATATGTGTGTTGTGTGTGTGTTGTGTGTGGATGGTAGAGGGAATGTAGGGGTGTGGCCTAGATCTAGATCACGCCCCCAATGGTTAGAACCAGAGCCGCCCATAGGGAGTTTGAACCTGGGCTTATGCCCCCCCCACCCCCCGCCAGCTTCACTACACTCTGTATGCTAGATGTGTAGATATAGCAGTGGAGGTTGGCCAGAACCACTATACATACTAATAGATAGTGGCTCTGGCTGATCCCCGCGGCTACTACTCCTCAGCAGCATCTACAGAGCCAGTATAGTTTAGCATGCGGCCGCGGCTCTGAAAGCAAAGCTGGCGCATATCATCGAAAAAGGTTTATAACTGAGTACTGAACACTGTTTATAAACAGCTAAACAGGTCATATGCAGCTGGGTGCTAGATGGGGGCAAGAGGGGGCAAGGAACCTTTGCCCTAGGCCCCCCCTACTTGTAGGTGTGGTCCTGATTAGAACACACCTCCTTTGACACCCTGCATGGAAGGATTTATCTAGAGGGGATCGCTGGTACTGCACCAGTCCTATATCTGGATTTTTGGTCATGCATTCCAGTGGATTCATGCACACAACTCTAAGCACAACAATGTAGAAAATCAAAGACAATACAAACGAAATGCTTGAAATTTGAGACAAAAATGTTAAGTCTGATCTGACCCATAACCTTTAAGGGTAACCACTAAAACTGCATTGACCATTTTTCCAATGGCATCAGGAGCAGCCGGGTGAATCCGGGAGCAGTATTGTATCATTTGGTAGCAATAAGTAATATCTCCACGATACAGCAAAACATTTGACACCTCAATGGCTTCAGACTTATTTTTGAGATTGTGACAAGTCAACAGGAAGTTCCCGGAATTGTCACCGTGCGATGCTTTTATATTCATTATAGCTTTTTTTGCCTCTGTCACAATGACAGACGCTCAATTCATTGTAGACTTACTTTAAAGCAGCAATGTATTTTTTCACTGCTAGCCATTGACGGAATTGTAAAAAGACTTTTGTGTTTGTGTCCTTTTAACAACAAAAAAATAGACAAAAAAATAAAATAAAAATGAAATAAACACAGACACTTCATTTCACAGAAATATAGAGAAAGCGTTCACTACAACAATATCTACACATATTCCGGAAAGTACGAAGAGACGATCTAAACCTGTAATAATCAGACACAAAACAGCCAGTACAAACGGCGCCTGTGACATCTCTTTTATTTGTGTTCTCTGTTCCGTTTGCCGGAAAAGTGACTGTTAGAAAGATGAAAATCATTTGACATAATATTCTATCGCTGGCTGACAAAGGCAGAGCTCCACGTCAAAGAGACTTCATTTACTGCGACTCTTTCATCAAAATTCCAAATAGTTTATACTTATCAAAGGCAGATTTTACATCTAAAGACATCTTCCAGATCTGTAACGATTTCAAATTTAATTTATTCTTAAACTACATCTCAGCATTATCTGGACAGCCTCAAATCTGTCTACACACAAATCCATAATGCACTCTTCACCGGCAACATCACATAGAGATCACCCTGCCAGATAAGCACCATGGTCCCAAATCCACATCCAAAAGCATTAGCCTAGTGGTATCAGAATGTTCAGGAACAATTATCGTATCTGTGCATTTTTTTTTACATCTTTTTGTTTATGCCAGAAACTACTCAGGTCCTGATTATTGTTTGGTTTGTAGTCAGATTTAGGGCTAGATTTACTAAACGGTGGAAACAGAAAAGTGGAGATATTGCCCATAGAAGCCAATCAGATTCTAGCTCTCACTTTTCTATTACATACTACAGAATGTCAGCTAGAATCTGATTGGTTGCTATGGCCCTTAGTCTCACTTCAACATTATTTTCCACTCTCTCTTCTTCAATGATATCAAATAACTGTGCGCCGGATCCAGATTTAACAGTTATAACCGAGCGAGCCTCCAAGACGCAGTGACTGCGGAGATACCCTATTGGGTCACCATGTGATGCTAATTTGCATAAGGGAAAACCACTCCCCTCACACTTAAGGCTTTTCGCCAGCAGGACCCTACCTCAGGGTTGCCGACTCTCCCAGAATACCCGGGAGATACACGAAATTTGAGCAGTTCTCCTGGTATCCCGAGAGAGCCAACAAATCTCCCACATCAGAGGCAGGGGGGCCTCTCATAATAGTAATCCCTAGTGTTCTAAGTGATGGGCGGGGCTTGTTGAAGCAATTTTCAACATCAAGTCCCACCTATCCCCTGGAACACTATGATCTGAGGTAGTACTGGAAAGAGGGTGGGGCTTAAATACATGATTTGCAAAAATCACATCATTAAGCCCTGCCCCTGTTCCGGTCCCTAGCTCTTCCCTCCAAGATCTCCCAGAGGGAAGAGTTCAAAAGTCAACGACCCTCGACTTACCTTAACATTTGTGCACCGGACCATGGAAAATGGGGCCGGTGTGTATATATGAGGATCGTGAGTAACTGTCTGAGTTACATACCCCCCCCCCCCCCCTCAATAGTCCCGGCTGTCCCTTCCCCCTGATGGCGGCCCTGCATGCGCACAGGAACAATGTCGCCACAACAATGCATGAAATCAGGATTCAATCCTGTGAAAGTCCTAGCTGGTGTTGAAAGATCTGAACAGTTTCTCCAATGTTACTTAGATTCTAATGCTTTTCCCTTTTCAGGGTTCTATGAATCACTCTCCACTTTTCCTCTCTTTGAAATATTGGAACAAATGAAATTTGTGGGAAAGTGGTAAAAAGAGAGTGAGAGCTAGAACCTGATTGGTTGCTATGGGCAACAGCTCCACTTTTCCAAACCCCCAGCTTAGTAAATCTGGCCCAAAGACTAAATAACAGATTAAAAGTAAAGCCAGATAGCATCTGTGTGCAGTAAACTAAAGAGAGGTATTCTCGCTGCGTGCGAAGAATAAAATGTACTTGACTAACCCTGAATTTTAACAAGGTTTTACCCATGTGTAAATTTTCACCTGTTTTCCTCTCATTTTCAACTTAGGATCAGGTCCTTTATGTTTATGAACTCAAATACAAATTTCTTGAGAATCACACATGAAAGTAATGATAATACAGTACAAGTGACTGTCACTGTAAAATGAGGATTCTGTAAACTATTCTCCATCCCAGCCAATCAAAAACTGTCTTTTTGCACAGATCAGGAAATTAAAGCTACCATTGATTGGTTGCTAGGACAGACAATATAACTGTGCAGTTATCTGTGAAGCAATTTCATAAATGCCTCCTATTGTATCTGTATAGAAAGGACTAGAAAGAATACCATCCTCTTATTAGTTCTTCTTTATGGGAGACAATACAGGTCATTGAATTTCTTATAGTACATTGTGCTACTTGACCTGAATATGTCAGCCTGATAAAGTCAGAAGCCTTGAAATAATGAAAAACTTTGTATATATGCAAATCCCAGCTGTGTATTTATCTAGTCCTCATATTGGTTATAGGTGTGGTAAGCCATAATTATGATGTGGTTAGAGGCTGCATTTCATTCTTCCAGGATTCGTAATAACAGAGGGTATAAATCGCCGACAAGAGACATTGTTTTATATCAGCCTGGTTAGGTCGTTAATAGCACCAGTAATTACTGAAACAACTGAATGTGATAATCATCCCACAGTGCAAATACAATTACAGCTTGTCACATGAAACATTCACCCTTTCTGAGGTCTATTCGCATATTGCTGCATCCCTCTGTCTTTGTGGGAGAGACAGCAAGACATTAGCATTAACTCAGCTCTAAATACATTATATTATACAGTTAAATCTGGACAGCAAATAACTGTTAAGTTTATTGCATTTTGTAAACATTTTATTGCAGAGCACCTTCATTAGCTGTGCAATAATCCAAGCAATACAGACAACCTTCCACCCGATGAAGGTGTACCTAGCAAAGAAAGAGTCCGGAACTCTCATCCTGTGGCCAAGCCCAGAAACAGAAATCTTGGGGCCCAGTACACATGTTTTTGGGGCCCCCATCCCTCCTCGATAATGTCTGCAGCATTGGATTGCAGAGGTCCCCCTTAACCTCAGGGCCCATCACAGCTGTCCCCCTTATCCTCCCCCTGTCACCGAGCCTGCCTATGGCAGATCAAAGTAGTTGGTATGGTGCAATAATGAGCTTCCTCGTCCCCTTGCTGGAGTCATTTCACAAGCACGCTGGTCGGTAAAGTGTCACAGTGCAGGTGGCAAGCCCTCCAATCACCAATGACCCCCAGCTTTGACAGTAGTTTCGGCCTTACTCATCGGGCATCACAATGATACAGCTGCCAGCAAATAAGTGACTGTATCATTACAGACCCTCCAACATGACCCATTCCATTGGCTATACAAGACTCCACTTCTGGGCTTCCAACTGTCACTCTCACCAGAATTTAATGAATTAACTGATATTTGAAAAACATTTTTCTCTTCGCTAAAGATGGTCACCATAGTAACAGACAGTTGAAAGCTCAGGAGCAGAACATTGTTTATCTAATGGATTGGGTCATGGTGCAGAGTCTGTCAGAGCCAAAATGCTCGGCAAATAGAAAATTGCTATTGAGAATTCTCAATCAAGTATAGACGGTTCTCTTCTAAGAATGAGAGTCTAGGGCAGGGATTGGCAACATTACAAGACAAAAAAATGCCTGAAGTGCCACCACCGGATGCCACCATCGACGCCCTTCTGGTACGCTCCAAAATATAAAGCATTTATTAGGCGGAAAAATCCCTAACAGGGACTTAGCATTATAAAGGCAGAAAAAAAAATGAAACCGAAAAGCATTTGGAAGTATCCTCCAGTTTACTATGTAAAAATGAGCCCTGTCAGAGACTGCTTTCACCGTGCTGCCTTGTAGGGTTGTGATGAATTGACGTCTATAAAGAACGAGAATTGAAAGCCATATTTCTCTCACTCAAAAACAGTTGCAAGAAAAATGTAATCCACAAAGCACAGCGATGTGAGAGATGTTTGGAAAAGAAATAGAATAAAGGCTTTTTTTCCTCCCTCTTTAGTAGACGAGAAACCTTTTAAAAGGGCAGTTATTAGAGGTGTAATGGATGTCATTATGTATTGTGCATTGCAGGTAATGGACGTTTAGATGCCTATAATGCCGAGATGACTCTAGCTAGTGCATTATACTAATGAACTGCTGCTGATATTGAAGTTTGCTGGGGTTCTGTTTACCGCAGGGCTGTCGGTTCCTCTGACACTTCTCCCACATCGCCACGAATACTAATACCTCTAGAGATTGTGTATTGTTTGTGGTCTAATAAAGGCCTCTTTTTTTTTTTTATTATGTCAGACGACCTTCAAACCTTTATCACATTTTCTAAATAAACACTGGGAAGCCGCCATGAAATAACACGTTGCGGGTGCTTTACCCTGGGCCCGTTGAAGTTAAAGCATTGAATTTCCGCTGAGTGATTGCCAGGGGCGGCCTGCAGTGATGGGGCAATGATGCGCCTGCCTCAAGTCTTCATTTCTTGACATTTATCCGGTGTTTTTTGGCACCTTTAGATCTTCTTATGACTAGGATGCGCTTGAGATGTTAATGCTGTGAGGTTAGAAAGGTCTTAATAACGTTATGTATAAATAATGTGAAGGGTGAAATGCCTATCCAAGGATAATTCCATTTTCTAAACGCGTAAGCTCATGAATGTACTGAGCAAAACACATATATGAGGGGAAAAAACAACAGCTTTGTGGTCTGCCAGTCTGCAGATATGCCATCACAGAAGCCTAGAGTGACAGGCACAGGACAGATGAAGTTGGCTTTTGGTGCAGAATACTGGGGTAAGAGGCTCACAAGAGGCTAGTGAGCTCACATGACATTCCCCTCTTGTGTGTGACCTATAGCTGACTTCCGTGTCCATAAGCCCATCTCTGTGCTCGTGCAATGACCAGAGGTACAGAAGTGCCTCACTCCCACTGCCGACACTGCCTATATTCAAACATAGGGAGGGCTTTCATGCTTTAAAGTACCGAAATCAAACCAATGAGCCTGATCCAGTAAGGGCAAAACAGGTGCAAGTGTACAGCTCGGCTAAACCATTTTGCAAAGTAAGGGGAGCTAATTATTCTGAAATCTTTTACATGCAGGGAAAATACTTTACTTTTGCACATAGAACTCAAATACCGAATAACTTCATGTTTAATCTATAAAATAGAGTTGAGCTAAGAAACTTCACCTCTCAATTCTAATTCTGGTTTTACAATCAAGATTGCCTCCCCTTGCAACTCAACCTGGTATTGCTCAGGTCTACCCTTGCACCCAAAAAAAGGTGTAAATGCAACTGTGAATCAGCCCCACTGTCATCTTGCCCCGCCCCCTTCCTTAGTAACACTGAACCGTATTCACACAAACGTTATTGCGGCGGATTGCGTGCGTATTTTAAGAAACGGATTAACTGCGCATGAGTAGTAACTTTTTCCACGCAAATTACATAGTATTTACACACGTAAGTACTTTAGTTATGGACTTGTGAATCGCACCTAGGAACATACATACAAAGGGGCGTGGTTTTTATCCGCACTGTAAAAGTTACGTGAAAGTGGGCGGGGGGAAGCATTTAAATGGGCATTTTGAGGGCGCAGTTAGATAAATACACACGTATGTAAGTAACATACATGCGTAAGTACACACGTAGAGTTAAGGGTGTCCTATGGAGGCGTAAGGCACCGAAAACCCGTCCAGCCGAGGGGAGTTTCGTGGGTGTTTCCTTGCTACATGCGTGCGTAAAAACGCACACGTAGTGAATACGGATCTGTGAATACGGTTCACTATAGCTTGCAGCAATGATAGGCCGTGGGCGGAACTTCATGAAGTAGTAGATTTAAATCACAGCATTAAGCCCCGCCCTCATAGTGCCGCCTCTCTTGCGTCTCTGAGGATCTCCGAAACGGAGAAGTAAAAAAAGTCAACAACTATGATTAATAGCATTATACTAGAACCCAGACTAAAGGGCGCAGAGATATTTCCACATGTTAATAATTGCAACAATTATTCGGCTTCTTAAATTTGTTGTTTTCTGTTTTTGTTTTTACAAAATATAAGATGATTTTACTTGCTGGGGATAAGATGCAGGCAAGTCCACTGATGTCCCCACGGCTCAATATTACAATGCAGTCTTATTATGCCAAGTTACTATGCAAGCAAGATTTAGCATTTAATTGAACAGGCAAAAATTACCATGTGGAGATGAATATAACACTCAGGGGGGCAATGTGCCATCGAAATCCCTCAGCATTGCTTTTTTAATTTTTTTTAATTTTGTTTATCAATACTTGTGGTCAAGGAACAGGCAGTTCATTTTAATTGGGTAAAATCAATTAAAATTGTATTATGTAAATCCATAATATCTGACACGCTGACCCTTCTCAATGGACAGTCACCGGGGAGAGGTTAACTGCAGAATTGCAAGGTTCCGTATTATAGATTTAATTTAATACAATTTGCTTTGATTGCCCTTTGCTTTGTACAGCTTTATAAGTCACTGTCAAATTCAGAGTTTGTTTGTGAAGACGGATAGCGTGCTCAATACTGTCTGATAGTCCAAGAATATATTGCTGAGGAGTAGTACATGGGGCCACGCATAGAAGTTGACCAGCCTGGGTTCATAATCTCACCTACCTGTGAACGTGTATTACCCCCTAATCACCGCAATTAATGTATAGCTGTAAAGCTGTTTTTCGGCTGTCCCTATTTCGAATGCGAGCCCTCTCAGAATTTTTTTTTAATGAATGGATGAGTATGCGATTTGCAGTGTGGGAAGGGACTTATGGTTAGGCTGCAGGAGGGGGCCTTAGGGTTAGGCTGTGGGGGAGAGAGACTTAGGGTTTGGGTTAGGGAGCGGGTTGGGGGAAACTCACCTTTCAGAGCACCATGTTCGGTGCTCCGGGGATCAATTGCTATGCCTCATCAAGGCATAAGCAATCAATATCCCAGCCAGTTCGGAACTAGCTGGGAGTGAACGGCCCTTTCGAAATAGGGTCGTTCGCTACTGGGACCCACACTCATTTCCAGGACCCCTCTATCCCTGTTTCCTCCACTTGTGCGGATGCACTTCTGATAGGGTCTACTTTAACTTTTCTGACCAGGTGCGGAACTACCATTGGTGCAACAGGTGCAGCGGCACTGGGGCCCATGTTGATACAAGGGCCCAAAGCCATCACCACCGCAGCGCCGAAGCTCCCCACCGGGTTACTTGGGATATTATCAGGGCCAAAGCATATTTTTTGCACCTGGGCCCGCAACTCGCTAGTTCCGCCTCTGTTTCCGACTCATACGTAAATGTAAAATGGCAGCTGTGCATGAATCTGGATGGGTACACTAAGAGAAGGCCAAACCAGAGGTGAGCGTATGGCAACTCGTGTAGCGTATCTCAGCATGATTTTGTGTTACTCATGCTGAAAAGTGATGCACAAGATTCAGACCTGAGCGCAACTTGAGCTGTGGTGGCTTGTGTTCTGAAGGGTATGTCATGGTAAGGACAGGGTGCAAGCACGTAGTCAACGTCCTCTAAGGATGCCCAAACAAGAGCACCCTTTCTAGAGCTGAATGCCGATGGAAAAAGGCACCGTTTATGTCAAAACATCTGCGCCAGAACCCGTTCATGTCTAAGTCTTCAGGTCTATCTATCTATATGCAGGTTTTCAAGAGTTCACTTAAAACGCACCTGTTCATGCTAGCCTACCCCTCCTCCACTTATCATCCTCACCTCATCCTACATCTATCCCTTCTTCTCCTTCCTTTCCCCTCTCCTCCGTTCACACCAGCAGTCCACTTCCTTCCCCTCCTTATGCCTTCTGTAAGTTCATCCCTCCACTTAGTGTGTTGTGTGAGCAGGTCCCTCCATCCTAGTGTTGTTCCCTCCTCCACCACTCCCTCCCTCACTTCATACCCTCTTGCCCCCCTCTGCTACCCTTTTACCCTATCCCCGCCTGGTGGCTCCCTCTCAACCTCTCACTGTGCTCTATCCCCTCCTTGCTTCACTTTATTGTATTTTTGTGATATTTTTATATTTATATTGTAATTTATTATGTACTATGCTGTCCATCGCTGCCCTGTATGTCTGTACTGTATATTATTATGTACTATGCTGTCCATCCCTGCCCTGTGTCTGTACTGTATATTATGTACTATGCTGTCCATCCCTGTATGCCTGTACTGTATATTATTATGTACTATGCAGTCCATCCCTCTCCTGTATGTCTGTACTGTATATTATTATGTACTATGCTGTCCATCCCTGTATGTCTGTGCTGTATATTATTATGTACTATGCTGTCCCTCCCTGTCCTGTATGTCTGTGCTGTATTTTGTTGTATTTTATACGGCGCTGCGAACACCTTGTGGCGCCTTATAAATAAACGATAATAATAATAACTCAACAGCCACAAACACACCATTGTGAAAGTATAAATTCATGCTGTGTAGCTGATTCAGAGCATGTGGAACAAGTTTGCACCTGGTGAAATGATGCAGTACAAGGGGTGGATTCAAGTTTATTTTTTTTATTACATTTTTTTTTACTTAATATTTTTATTTCTGAATGGCAAAATGATTAGCTTTTGCTTATATCACACAACTACTGAACAGCTTTGTTTTTCAACTTTAATTTAGCTGAGCTAGAAAATATCACCTCTCAAATCTAATTCTGTAATTTTGTCTGCACATATTGAATTTGTCATTGCATTTCAACATGGTTATGCTACAGGTCTTTGGGTGTTTCTCAAATGATCAATCAGACCCTTTGGCTGCCCTAACTGCCATATCTTCAACAATGGGAGGTGACTAAATGTATTGTAAACATTTATAGTGTACACACATGGGCTATCAGTGTTGAAGTGAACTAATGCAGCAACCATAAGTACATCAGCCAGTCACAGTCTTGTTACATTTCTGACAGTCTAAAGAGACGTGTTTGGGGGTGAGGCTCTTCCACTACTCCTGTCACTGTGAGAGAACATTGGCAAGTCTAGAATTACTGCCTGTGAGAAATGAACCGCTGTGACAGGCTGATGTTCTAGTAATTCCTCACTGTTTAGTGTATAAGAGAGGCTTTTATGAGATATTGAGTTCTAGAAGGGGAATATTAGCATAAAACCCTCTTGTGGATAAATGGATGTTATGCTTACCTAGAAAGTACTACAAGAAGGGAGACCGCATATACGCAATCTACATATCGAAACGATACGCAGATTACGTAAAATAGCTACTACGCATGCGCAGTAGCTACTGTTTATTGAA
>WWET01000801.1:514868-534202 GCA_011038615.1 Limnodynastes dumerilii | reverse complement strand
CGCAGTCTGAACGCACCAGGCTAAAATTTTCAAAATTTTGCCCACTGCCTAAAAAGCTGGCTTTTTAGGCAGTGGCAATCTGAACGCGGTATTACTCATTTGATTTTGATATTAGAATAGAAATAGGGATTTAGGCTTTTCCTCTTCACATATTTTATTATTTTTTCATTATTGTTTTGTTGCACTTTCACACCTGAGCACTCACTATATACATATTATATTTTCTTTGTCTTGTATGTAACACACAGGAGTGGACCGTTTTTGTATATTTAGTAGGTTGCCACTAAAGGTGTCATCTGCTCCCTCAAATAGTATTATCTAACACATATTTGTTTTAAGGCATTTTGTGGCCAGGGTTTGGCATCTATTGGAAAAGCTTCATGAGGCTCATCTGATTTTTTGAAAAGAAACAAGACAAGGCATTCTCATTTGGTCTTAGAATCATGTCAGTTACTGATAATAAGAATTGAAAAGTCATTTATACCAATACAGATTTAGACCAAAGTTTCTTACAGGGTCTATCTTTACAAGCATTTGTCCGCCTACATGACCAAGAGGTACAGGATAGTATTCGTGACAATCCCCTTCTCATGACAACCTGCAAACTCTGGTTTATTATTCATCGCCGTCATTCTCTTAACCCTTATTTTTCTCTTCACCTACCATTCCTGGGAAACCCAGATTTCCTAAACTGCATGTCTGGCTACCCTTTTTCACATTGGTATAGAAAGGGGATTTACTTGGTCCAACAACTGGTGGATCATGACACAAAACGCCCTCTCACTTTTGCCCGGGCCAAAGATAAGTATTCTTTCTTATCCAGGACATGGCTTTCCTACAAGTACAACACTATATTAGTGCAGTGATGTGCCGCTTTTCACCACTGGACTGGCAAAACTCACTGGATAACCTACTGTTTAAGGAACCTCCTACATGCAAGGCCATTTCTCAACATTATAATTTTCTATATATACACTTTGATTACCAATCTTCTTCAACAGGACTAGCCAAGTTGGTTCAGGACTTCCCCTCTCTTACCACAAATCTACTCTTGAAAAACCTCACAAAATCAGTAAGACTCATCCCTGCTGTTATGTACTCACAAATTAAACACAGATGGAAGTTGCTCAATCAATTTATAGGTAAATGTGAATAGGTGCATGAAAGGCAGGGGGTTAATCTGCTTGCCACAGAAACAAAGGGAAAAAAAGCCCCAGCACACTGCCATAAACCAGTATGGAACCTTTTCCATTAACTCCCAAATGGGCCATCTTTGGCATACTCCCTGAGGGATTCAGGATTGAGAGAGGCTGTAGAAAACTACTATTAGTTATCGTAGCGGCTGCCAAAAAATGCATCTTACAAGTATGGATGCGGGACCTACCTCCTACTGTTTCCCTCTTTAGAGATAAAATGTATCATATTTTCCATATGGATTGGCTAGAATCATTAACACAAAAAGAGACCAGGGTTGAAAACCTCTTTTAGACATGGGAGAGTTTCATTGATATTCTTTCTGATAACATCAAACGCCAAATATGGTCTAGCTTCCAACTTACCACATGGTACGCTACCCGCATCCACTGTCAAGACCCCCCGATAACTTGGACAATAAATTAGTAATACATTCCATATTAATTATATCATCGTTGGTTATTATCAATATTACGAATTGTGTAGCGGTCTCATATTCTATCATCTTCTCCTCATCTTTTCATATAGCTTTTCTAAATTTAAATTACATTGATTGTACTTAAAATACATAGAGATGGCTAGTCTGATACAACAATATACCTTTGTATCCTTAATGATTGACATTGATATTGTTTTGTATTATATCAATTAATGCTTCAATAAAAAAGATTTAAAAAAAAAAAAAAAAGAATTGAAATGTCAAAAAGTAACAAACTGATCTGGCTGAACAGAGATTCTGTTTTTTGTTTTGATTTTTCAATGAATAATAGTTCCATAAAAACCATAAAAGAATGGATTTCCTGCTCTAGCCAAATTCTTCATTTTTTTAAATGTTCTATTCCCTTGGTAAAATTGGATTGAGTGGCAGGGAATGTTCATTAGAAATAAGAAATAAAATAATGTATATTAATAGAGACAAAATAACTGTGAGAGTTCAGTTTTCACACATCTCAAGACATTATAGGCATAGGGGATCTAAATAAATCACAAATGGGGCTGAGCAAAAAGCTTCTTTTATTGCTTAGAAGACTTAAATTGCTTCAGGGGTACAATCTCAAGGATATCTGTGGCCTGTAATGAGAGAATCCTGCTGCTATTTAGCAAGTTCAAAACATACTTAGATTTTTGGTGCAAAATGTAATCCATACTATGCAACATGCACAGGCTTAGTTATATCGGGTTCCATGTGCCGCTGTGAAAATGCATTTTAGCAAAACACGCAGCCGACAGCTGATTGTTGGCTGTGTCTATATCGAAAATATCCCCATTTAGAAATCTGTGCCACAGACCTGCCACAGGACCCAATGGGTTTTGACATTTCAGATGAGACAAGTGCAGGGGAGGCAATGTACTTTTACCAGGGTAGTCTTAAATTTGAGGCTATAGAGACAAGATGGATGGAAGAAGTTAAAGTTAGGCTGCGTGGGGAGGATAGAGCGTATAATTGGAGTCTTAGAGTTAGGCTACGGGGAGGGGATGAATCACATAAGGGGAAGGGGCCTGATCCAGAGCTACGAAATTGCTGTCCGACGGGCGAGCGTGCGCCCGTTTTTTGCGTATTTTCGTACGAAAATTCGCACTGCGCATGCCCAGTATGACAGCTTCCTGTCGGCTGGACGACATGAGCGTATAGCGTTCGTATGGTGTGCGAATTTTTCGCTCGAGGGGCGTGCGTTCAGTACGACGGTCGGCTGGGCGCTCGTTTTACAACAGGGAGGCAGGGATAGCCATTTAAATTGTACAGTATGGGCGTGCTAAGCCCGTACGCTCAGCGTATTTTGTGCGAAAATTCGTACGGCCGACGGTCGTACCCAGTGTAGGGTATAGCCGCCGTAAGCAGGGACTTTACTATGGGAGTGTTAGGGGCGTGTATGTTGATACGCCCGAGCGAACGTTCGCATTCGCCCGTCGTGCGAAAATTTCGTAGCTCTGGATCAGGACCAAGGTTAGGATCAGGCTAAGGCGGATGGGAGGCTTAGGGTCAGTCTTTGGGGAAGGGAGGGTTAGGCTTAGAGTAACGGAAGGAATGGGTTAGGGTTGGGGATAGGCGAATTGAGAAGGGATAGGCGCTTATCTGTCTGCGGCGGGGCAAGAAGTTTCTGGGCAGCTATGTCCACTAATATGAGGTGTTAAAAATAGCCCTTTTTCGAAAAGGGCCAGTCACAGCAGTGACCCATTCCCAGTTATGCCAGATGGGGAAAGTGCAGTTTTACACCTGTGAACTTTTAACAGTTCCCAAACCCAGCAAAAAGACTACATAATTTGCACATTTGATTCACTGATAGGATGCTTGTGCTTATAGGATTGCTTTTCTCTCCACAATGTCCATGTGTAAATTACAACTTTTAAGTGTCTTGTAATTATATCAACTCATGCATATTAAACAAAAGCCTAAATAATCATCAGCATTATACCACTAATAAGAACCCCAATCTCTTTGGTAAAATAGATTTGAAGTAAATTATATCTTAGGACCAGAATCAGACTTAAGTGCTGATTCTTTACCTTAGCAGTGTATAGAATATGCTATCCTCCATTTTACACAAAGAAATTTGCATGTGAAATAAAGTCCTGCACCCTGCCTACATTACTGTACAACTTGCATGCTTATGCCCCCCCCCCATGCCTATGTTGTATGCATGGTAGGTAGGCCTGCCCGGCATGCTCCATTGAGCATTTAGGCCTAGATCTGATCTTAGAGCATATCCTGTGCATAATGACTCTCTATTGCTAGTGTTGTATATATTTATTTATATTGTTATATCATAAGGCATACCTATAGGTCCTATGAAGAGTTCTAAAAACACTCTTTCAGGAAACACATCAGCAATATTATGGTATTAAAGATACATACAGAATGAAAAGGACAATTTTTTCATTCCTTCATTTTAATGATTGATAGCCCACAGGTGTTAAAATTGGTCTATAATTTGTTAAGGACTGTGGGTTATGGTTAGATTACCAGTATATACTGTACTATATTATTTGTAAAATGATCTTCCTTTAACATTCTTTTTAAAAATGCAAATCATGAAAACATTTTAATTCTAAGAATTTTAGTCTGTAGTATTTTGATTAATTTAATCCTATATGTCTCTTTTATATTTTCTTTATATTTTCTTTTCTTTTATATTTTCTGTTATGTTTATGTGTCACTACTATTTTCTCTAATGCATATGTGTTGCTACTATTTTATACTGAAAACAAATGAGTGTTAGAGCACTAAAAAAAGATTCTGCTGTCCCACTCTTGACAAGTTTGCTACTTGTTAAACTTCAGTCTAGGCATTTTGCCAGACTAAATAAAGTCTACAAAAAAACTATTGCCCTTTTTTTACAGTAGCAAAATAGGAGTATATAAACTTAAGCATCTGAACCAAGAAACAAAAGATAAAGGGCATTCACATATTTCAAATCTTATTTCAGTTGCACAGACTTAGACTAAATTTTACATATTTACAGTTTATTTTTTATTTCATCTCATAAACAATAGTAATACCTCAATACAATAGATTGGTAGAATAATTAGTAGAAAGTAAATATATATTTAGCAATAATAAGGACATCTTGTAAGCATGACAATGTCTATTAATTGAATTTATTATGAGAAATTGATCACAAGCTGGCAATCTAAATGAATTAACATTAAAAACTACTCATGAGAATCTGGAACTGTTTCGCAGGTCTAACACCAGGATTGAATAGCATAAAATGCAGAATATTAAGTGTATTGGAGATTTCTTTTAGAAGTCTTCATAGCTTTTTACATGACATGATGATAATCCTACATTAACCTCTACTTTAGTGGGAAACTTTTTTCTCAAGTCAGTGCATTTATAGAGTAGACAGTAGCGTAACTATAGGCATAAGAGCCCATTTATTTGACACATTAATTTAATGACAGCATGAGCTGGTGAATGACAGTAGCTGCCTGGCAGCAGTTACAGCTGAATAAAAAGATGCCCTGCTTAAGAGACAGGCAGACAGATAGACAGAAGGGTAAGAGTGTATCACTTAATCAGAGAGACTGTTCTTTGCAAATAAAACAAGAAGAGGTACAAATAATCTTAATTGTCCCTATATATTCATGTCCAGTTTTGTGTTTGTACAGCAGTTTTGTGAATTTCCATTTTTGCTATCAATGCCTTTTAATGCTTAATGTTTTTCTTCCTCTTTATATCTATATCACTGTGATTATTCTAGGGTTTAGGATCCTTATACTATATAACCTTTTTTTCTTCTTATCCCTAATAAGTGGAGAAAAAAAATATTGGACCGGATTCTCACTTGAGATTTTTTTCTTCTTACGAGCATAGTTTTAGAAGCAGAGGGCCTGATCCAGACCTACGCATGAGAGCGGAGCGTATTACCGCTCCAGCGTAAAAACTTTCACTCCCACGACACCCCCCTTACCTTCCTTTCAGTACGCCCGCCGAACCCTACCCTAATTTTTCCATGTGTTCGTACGTATTTTCGTAGTGATGCGCTGTTCGTAGCGGCCTAAGCACGCCCAAACTGAACAATTTAAATGGCTCCCCCACCTACATTCCTTAACTCCAGCGTCCGTACTAACTTCGTACTATAAACACGCCCCGTTGTCATAAAATACGCAAATAATACGGACGCCCGAATCGCCGCTACGAAAAGGTCTTTGGTATGACCGGAAGTTGTCACTATGCACATGCGCAGTGCGTTTTTTATGGCGATTTTATGCTTACGATCAGTGTTAATTCGTCTGCGAGCATAGGTCTGGATCAGGCCCAGAGCTACTACACATGCGTAGTAACTATTTTACACTATCTACGTAACATTTAGTTATGTAGATTGCGTACACGCGGTAATTATAGCAAGTATACAACATCATACTATGAACAAGTATTGTTATTAAAGTGAGGTCAGGGTTTCATATGATATAGAATATGAAATGATATGCAAAGTTACAACTTCAGATATGGGGAGCCAGCCAAGACATACTGGACAGATCCAGACTTCTGCCTCTGAGCTACTGTACTGTACTGTACTGTACTGTGCAATGGGGAACTGATATCGGATAGCAGCTAGATCCAGCCTTCCGATTGGACCATTCCTTTAGATTTGCAAGCCATCCTCACTTAAAATGGGTAATGCTCAAAAGTCTGAATAGTGTGGAGAGCACTTAGTTAGCATGCCATTACTGTAGTATTAACATACACTCCCATTAGCATAAGTACACTGCCCTGCCCTTGCATTGGAAACTCAGCAGAGACTCTTCCACTATGTAAGTCTGAATACTGAGGATCCACATACATATCAATATCAATATTAATAATAATATTATTGATATGGTTTTTGCGATTTGGTCCACTGTAACTATTCTGCAGTAATTATTCTCATTTCATATAATTAACCCAAACTGTGTTTTCCTTTTTTTGTTTTGCAAAACTTTAAACTTTTGGTCTGATGACTAGTTTTTGTGGATTTTTCACCCCTGACTGACTTGACTTTAATGTCACCGCTAACCTGCTTCAATTTTGTTGGCTTGCTAGAGCTTTTAACGGAAAATAGAATGAATACTTCCTTCCATCTTTATATGCACCCCTTATCATGGACTGACTTGGAAGGGTATCCATTCTGGGTTCTCGGGATGTGATAGTGGTTCAGCGAGGTAGCGGAAACTTGGGGACTTTGGGGTTGATTCAGAGATGCGATTGCGAAAAGATCGCAAATATACGCAACTAAAGTCAGATCTTAGCAGGTTACAGCCCACTGTTTAAATAGTCACTCCCCTTGCAAACAGCGGCGGATCTTAAAGTTAGACCACCATTGAGCAACCCTAACTCTGCGCTGTCATTTGAGATCTTAAGGGAAGTAGTTGCGGTTATTTGAGATCCTAAGTGTCTGCCCGCGCCCACTTTCCCTCATCTCAATGCCTCCCCCCCCGCCCATATCTATGCAAATCCTTCAGATCTTAAACTTTCGCAGCACTTAAGATCTTAAGTGGTTGCGATCGATTCACAGGTCCGCGCTTAGCGAATTAAGATCCTAACCTCTACGTAGACGGCGTTGCACTATTACTACGCATGCGCATTGATGCAAATTTTCTAAGATCCTAAATATACGCACCTAATTAGCGAACAAATCGCATCTCTGAATCAGCCCCTTTATGTAGGACTTGCTCGTGAGTCATTGGGCAAGGGTATACAAGGCAGGCTTGACTGGACTGGACAAGACAGGCTTGGCTCGACTGAACTTCACCAGGACTGGAGATGAACAAGGCAAACTTGACTGAACTGAACTTGACCAGGATTGGAATGAATCTGACTTGACTTGACCAGGAATGGATATGAACTGGAACAAGACTTGACTTGACCTGGACTGGACCAAAACTATTCTGGAGCAAGACTTGATTTGACCTGGACTGGACTGGAGCAAGACTTGACTTAACTTGGACTGGACCAGGAATGGACTGGACTGGAACAGGACTTGACTTGACCAGGACTGGATTAGGACTAGACTGGAGCAAGGCTTGAGTTGACCTGGACTGGACCAAGAATGGACTGGACTGGAACAAGACTTAACTTGACCTGGACTGGACCTGGACTGGACCAGGACTGGATTGAACTTGACTTGACCTGAACTGGACCAGGACTGGACAGGACTTGACCTGGACTGGACCAGGAATGGACATGAACTGGAACAGGACTTGAGTTGACCAGGATTGGACCAGGAGACATGAACTGGAACAGGACTTGTTTTGACCTGGATTGGATGAGGAATAACAATCTGCAGACGGCAGAGGTCAGAATCTGGAATAGTAGTCTGCAGACTGTTCACTGCTGACTGGGATAATCAGGTTGATTACTACTGGCTGGTATTGCAGGCTGATTGCTGCAATCTGAGTAGCAGGCTGATAGCTGCAAGCTAAAGACAGAGATCTCCCAAGGAGTAAACATGAACCAGACACATTGAATGACCAAGTTGTTCTGGCACTGTGGATACAGTGCTCTGGGTTTATATAGGACGCCCTGGATCCGGATTGGACGGTCAGATCATGTGCTTCTCCTAGCTTGCTCCCGGTTGGATGCTGCAGATCATGTGCACAGATCCACGATTTTGGCACCCATACACTGGAAGACAGCAGTGTTTGGTGCCAGCAACACACAGGGAAACATGTGGTGGACATCAGACATGAAGCTGCCATTACTGAGAGAGGCACTTCCCTGGAGGCAGAGAGCGGGCACGTCTGGAGAGAGCCGCTGACAGGCGGATCTTGACACGGTAAGACCTGCGTTTTGTAACACCCCTATACTGTCTGCTCTGCACAGTGCTATAGGATTAATATGGTGTTTTAGACATTCTTCTGGGCAGCATTAGACCTTCAGACACCAAATACCCCTCCTTTAGAGTAGAGCTGAAATTTCTTTTCAGAAGTAGACAGTTATGCTTTAGGTATCACAGCAGCTATTATTCTTTAAATATTATCAATGCAATTCATTACAAGCAGTTTACTGTACATAATTTTACTCTTAAACATTTTGTCCTGAATAATATTATTTGACAAAATAAAAGGCCAGTATAATGTGTGCTTATTAGGTTATATAATAATGTGATACATTACAATTGCATTATGTTTTCCTTCTACAAAATGCAATCACCCATCAGTACATGCTGTGTGTTTCTATTATGGGAACATGAAGTTCTTTCCCATTTCATTTGAGCCAAGTTTACTGACTTTTACTGTGCTGCTTTGAACACCTCGCACTTTCACTGAAACTGTTTTTATTGATTAAGAACAAAGACTTTGATTGTCCACCTCTTACTTGTGAAACTATGACAACTTGGAATAACCTAGCAATCAATGAACTATTTAGATGCAATCTTACAAAGCTCACAGATAAATCTTGATAAACCAACAACTGAAACCTTTATCTTAACAAGCAGGTGATCTTTTTGAGCTTGTCGGTCCCATTGTAGTCTATTGATAAGACTATAATACGACAGGGATGACATATTGGCAAGACTAAAAAAAAACCTTGTCTGGTACATAAAGCATTTTGGCTTTTCCCCATAGAATATCTATTTATACAATAAAGAAGTTCTTAGCACACTTGGAAAAAGATCAATAATTCATGCAAAAAAAATAACTGTTATACAAAATGCTGTTGTATATAAAATTCTTTCTTTAATATGTGTTCATGTAAAACATAATTGAATGAATGACAATGACAAATAAGAGGTATGGATTTTGAGTGCTTTTAAAAAAGCATTGAAATGCCTCAACTTGACCTTCAAATATGTAGTTGGCAAGAGAAATGCTTTTGGTAAGAATTTATAAATGTCACTCAGATTCTATGAACATTTTGCTGTTTAACGTATTCAGAAATTCTATTGTGGCATTATAATTCATATTATTTGGAGGTCCTGTAATAGGGACATATGGACTTATCCAGAATTATGTGCGATTTCCACATGAAGGGCCGTATGCAGAGCTCCGGCCGCATTGCATTACAAGAAGTAACATAGATTACGTTACAAAAATACGGCGCATGCGCAGTAGCACTTTTCTGAAAACTCCGTCCGCAAATGCAATACGGCCCGCAGAGACTTTCTAAAGTCCATACGCAAGAGACTAGTGCACTCCCATGACATTCCCCTCTCACAGACAAATTTTAGCTGACTTCTGCGTCCATAACCCTACCTTAACCTTTCCATGTCACAGACTTGGTAGAATCTGAATTAGTCACGGGTTCCGAGGGGTGTGTAGGACAGTGGATGTTGTAGAGGAAGCTGGGAGACCAGAGATGATGCCTGCGCATAAGAACAAGGCTGGATTGGATAAGCACAGGCAGGCTGGACTGGATTAGCACAGGCAGGCTGGACTGGATTAACACAGGAAGGCTGGACTGGATTGCTCCAGAGACTGGACTGGACAGCGAACTGCTGGAGAGCAGGCAGGCTGGTAATAGAGGTGCAGGTGATGCTGGAGGCAGTAGTGCAGGTGATGCTGGAGGCAGTAGTGCAGGTGATGCTGGAGGCAGTAGTGCAGGTAATGCTGGAGGCAGTAGTGCAGGTAATTCTGGGAGCAGTAATGCAGGTGATAGTGGAGGCAGTAGTGCAGGTGATGCTAGAGGCAGTAGTGCATGTAATGCTGAGAGCAGTAATGCAGGTGATGCTGGAAGCAATAGTGCAGGTGATGCTGGTAACTGCAGGCTTGATTAGAGAGACAGCTAGGCTTGGAGAAGCAAGCAAGGAATTCAGGAAGCCGTATGCAAGGACAGAACTGAATGCAAGGCAGGCAGGTCTGGAACCAAGGCAGGTTGGTACCAGGCACCTTGAGTAACCAAGTTGTTCTGGCACTGAGGGATCAGTGCACAGGGTTTATATAGCCCACCCAGTGCACAGATTGGCTGGAGGGATCATGTGTGCTGCAGAGGAGTATCTGAGTTGCTTCTGGGAATCACCGAACAGGAGGCAAGATGGCAACGTCCATGCACCAGAGGATAGTGGTGCAGATGCCCAATTCCCAGAAACTATGTTGCAATGGACACTGCACAGGAGGCTGCCACTATAGGAAGTGGCACCTCTAGAGAACTGAAGAGTGGGCATGACATGGGAGAGCCGCTGACAGACGGCTCCTGATCCCATAAGTATGGCAGCATCTGCCACCAGACGTGACTTTCCATATGTAACGCTGTGTGTATCAAATGCCTTGTCAGTGGAAGCGTGCTTAACCCAGCCCATAATAAACTATTTAAATGCAAATGTAACATCTGGCGTGCACAGTGCGCTTGCAAAGTCCAAGTAGTGTGTGATAATTGAAAATGCCCATACACTAAAAGATATCGGGAGCTTGCCCACAATTTAGATCAAACATGTCAAAAGATCAAATAATCAAATCAAGCTGTGATTTCCTGCTTATAGAGCAGCATAAAAGAGGAGGGATGGAATAGACTAATATAGCCAATATACAGTAAGAGTATGTTCCAGCAAATTTACCCAAACCAATCCAAACTTAAACATTCATAAAAAAAATGCAGTTTGGTTGTAGTATGCTAGTGTAATGTGTAGAGTATAAAAAGCTGACCTGCCAGTAATCTTCTGGAGGAGAGAGAGTGGTCAGAGCAAAGAGGAGAGAAGGAGCAGGGACAGGGTAAGGATGTTTTGGGGATTATTTGAATTATTTTGACAAAGATACACCGGATGTAATATATACAGCTGATATAACTGGCTATATCATTGTCAAATTAGTTGTTGTCACAGTGTAGTGACCAAAACTGATAAAGTTTATGGTAAAACATGTTAAAGCTTAGAAAGCTGCTGACATCAGGGTCTTCACAGATATACAAGGCTATTATTAAAGGATTTAATCTTGCAAACATTTTATTAAAGGCATCGGAATGCTGATTTGTGGTAAATCAGGGATGACACATTGCATGTTCAACATTATTTATATATGTAACAGTACATTTGTATAGAGATGACTGGAGGAGCAACTGTACAGTAACTCCATTATGCTTGAATGTTGTGACCAGATGTAGAGTCATACATACAGTAAATGAATTACATTCACACTTTTTTTTAACTCTTATTAGCCCAACAAATAGAAGCTCATTGCAAAGATTTGTTTTGCCCCCTAATGCATCTTATATTTTGTTGAGGTGAGAGATTGTGCAAATATAGTGATTTTTGCAGATATGGATTTGTTTATAGTGATTTATATTGGAATAGATAAGTTGGGCAAGGTCACGTAAAATAATACAAGTGGCAATACTTTGACAAGAAAAAGAAAAAGTAGATGAACCATTGGTTATTTTAAACAAGATCAAGTATACTTTTTAGACATTGTTTAGGAGTATTACAGAAACACAAGTCTCTTTTGAGCCTTAACAAATGATGAGGATGATGATGATGATTTAGTCAACACAAAACACTGTGTTCTCATTTTTCTCTGAGCAATCCGATCAATATTTATATTAATGAACAATATCCACAGCAAAGCTATGCAGTGCTAAAACATTAGACGTGATTAAATTAAGAGTGATTATTCTTATTCTTATTCTTATTATTCTTATTACTATTATTACACAGTGAATATTAGGCATTTACATCAGTCCCTGCCTCATTGGAGGTACAAACTAAGTTCCCTAAAACATACATCCCCACACACATACACAGACTACGGTTAATATAGTCATCAGCCGTTTAACCTTCCAGCATGTTTTTGGACAGGGGGAGGAAACCGGAGCACCTGGAGGAAACCCATGCAAACATGTGGAGACCATACCAACTGGATTGTTTCTTTGCTAAAGTAACAAAGCTCATTTATTGAAATAAACACAAGACTTTTAAACCTTCTGCTTCTTTTACCAGCACAAAAAAGGTGAGGTATAAATTTAGCATAGTTCCCCTGATATTACAGTAACCAGCTCTAGATTTGCCTACAGCAGTTTAGTTGTTCTTCTTTGCACAGTTCTTTAATGTATTTATGTCTTCAGATCATGCCCTCCAGACCTGCATACAGTATTCTAGGTGAGGTTGTACAAATGACCTATAAAGTAGCATTACTGCTTCTCTCTTTATGCTACTAACGCCTTTAACTGCTTCATTTTATTTTATTTATTTTTTATATATCGCAAACAGATTACATAGCACTTTACAATTTGAACAATCTGTATAAACAAGACTGAGTAATAACAAACAGATTGGGTGGGTAAGGTGCAATAAAGTATCAGACTTGCCCTCTCATTGCTTTGTTACATTGCTTGGCTACCCATAATTCACGTGAAATTGTTATTCCTAGATCCCTTTTCCTCCTCAGAAGTTTCTAATGTATTGCTGTTAAGAATATATTGAGCTATTGGGTTTTTGTGCCCCAAGTGCATAATTTAGCATTTTGTGGCATTAAGCTGCAGTTGCCACACTGTTAACCATTGCTTTAGTCTTCCTAGATCATCCCTCATTTTGTTTGCCCATCTTGGTGTGTCTACTCTATTACATATCTTTCTGTTATCTACAAAAAGGCATATCTTCCCCTCTATACCATGGGTAATTTACCAATAAAGATATAAAATAGCACTGGTTCAAGTGCAGAACCCTGTATAACTTCACTGGTAACCTTACAATCTGCCAAAGGCATTCCTCTTACTACAACCCTCGATTGTGTATCCTGTAACCAAGAACATATCCATACGATGAGTCCAATCCCAAATTTTCCATCATATTTAATATTGCGATGTCTGCGATGTGGCACAGTGCCAAAAGCTTTACAGAAATCTTGATAACCTATGTTTACAAATCCCCCTTGATATACTACTTTAGTGTTCCAGGCAAAAAATTCTATAAGATTTCTTCATCATGATCTCCACACCAGTGAATCCATGCTGCCTGGAATCTTGTAAGTTACTGGATTTAAGATACTGTCCAATTTATTCCTTTAACAGTATTTCCATCAATTTCCCCGCTACTGATTTTAGGCTCACTTAAGGCCTCATTTACTAAGGGCGATTTGAGTAAAATCGAAGGAGATTGCAGTACTTTAACGACGATTTGCAAGTCTCCAGATTTACTAAAGCAAAATCTCCCCCAAATTGCCAGAGATGAGCGAGATTTAAATCTCCAGTGTTTAAATCGCTCTGACAATTTTTTGCATGAGTGACATACAAATCTCTGGATTTACTAAGGGGGAGATTTAGTAAATCGCCAGAAATTTGCTGTCAATTCTCCAGAGTTAATTCAGATGGGTCTGACTGTCCATTTCATAGAAATTGGCACTCACTTTGATTTTTAAAGCACCCAAGAGCTTACTTAGTAAATAAAAAAAGACTACACATTACTAAAAATGGCAGCCGTGGCAAGCACTTAACCCTTGGCATGCTGTGCATTATAGTGCCATAAGTGACAGCATGCCGGCAGCATAGTGTCTCCGTTACTGTTATTCACAAAATATATAATCAAATGTAAATGCTACATCCCCTTCGTAACTACCTAACGTAATAGATGTCCCCACCAACACTACCTAACGTAATAGATGTCCCCACCAACACTACCTAATGTAATAGATGTCCCCACCAACACTACTTCACGTACTAGATGTCCCCACCAACACTACTTCACATAGTAAATGCCACCACCAACAATAATTAATGTAGTACATGTCACCACAATACATTTTATCAAGTAATTAGGGTCCCTGATCCTTGCTAATTAACACAAATTTGGCCCGTAGTATAAAATTCCCATTATAATGCTAACATATTTGGTCTAAATGTTATGCTCCCTGTAATGTAAAAAAACACATTTCAACATACAATGTCGCAATATTTTCAGCTTGTACTCACTGTTCTGAAGTCTTCTGTCTTGCCAGGCGACAACGATCAGCTGTTCTTCTGGTCCGAGTCATCGGCATCCTGGCTGGGCTTGTCATGACGTCCTCCTTCTTCTTGATGGGCCCTCCGGCGAATGACTTACATCATTGCAGGGGCCTCTTTTATAACCTCGGCCCCGTTATCGTCTGATGTGATAACGTGGCCGAGGTTATAAAAGAGGCTAAAATTCGCATTATAATGGGAATTTTATACTACGGGCCAAATTTGTGTTAATTAGCAAGGATCTGGGACCATAATTAGTTTATAAAATGTGTTGTGGTGACATGTACTACGTTAATTATTGTTGGTGGTGACATGTAGTACGTTAATAATTGTTGGTGGTGACATGTAGTACGTTAATAATTGTTGGTGGTGACATACACTACGTTAATTATTGTTGGTGGTGACATGTGCTACGTGAAGTAGTGTTGATGGGGACATATAATATGTGAAGTAGTGTTGGTGGTGACATATAATACGTTAATTATTGTTGGTGGGGATATATAATACATGAAGTAGTGTTGGTGGAGACATATAATATGTTAATTATTGTTGGTGGTGACATATAATACGTGAAGTAGTGTTGGTGGGGACATATAATACATGATGAAGTGTTGGTGGGGACATCTATTATGTTAGGTAGTGTTGGTGGGTACGTAGCATTTATATTAGGTTATGGAGGGCATATATTTTGTGAATAACAGTAAAGGAGACACTATGCTGCCGGCAGCATGCCATTAACCCTTGGCATGCTGTCGCTTATGGCACTATAATGCATAGCATGTCAAGGGTTAACTGCTTTCCACGGCTGCCATTTTTAGTAATGTGTAGTTTTTTGTTTTTTTCAATTGGCCATGAACTCCAGCGAGGTTAAACTCCAGTGAGTTTAGCACAAACTCGCCAGAGTTTAACATAAACTCACTCGAGTTTAATCGCCACACATCGATGGAGTTGAAAAAGCGCCAGCTCTAATCACCACTTAGTAAATCCAGAGACTTTTCTAACAAAATCGCCCCTCATCTCTATCAATGTGTGGCGATTTTAAGGGGCGATTTAAATCGCCCCTTAGTAAATGAGGCCCTTGGTGCTATTTTGCTACTTCTTCCCTACTTCCACTTTTATGCAGACTAGCTATTTTCCAACCCTTTTTTTGGCATTTTTACCATTATTTACTGTATGTTTTCAAATTCTGATTTATTTCTGTGCATTCTGTACTAGTGGATGAAGTGGAAATTTAGAAGTGGCGGTTTGGACATTTAGAAGTGGTGGTATGAAAATTTAGAAATAATAGAAGTGAAAGCGGCTCACTTTGAGCCCTGTACAGTAAAGAATAGGGATACAAGAATTGCATGCTCTGTACACCAAATAGGTCAGAGGGTGCTGTCTGGAGTCAGGCAGCAATTTAATCAAGTAGTTATAACTCACAGATGTCTAGAGAGAGAGTGTCCCAATGATTAAAGATCCCTTCAAATCCTTCTGAACACATCAAAATCAGAAGAAGGTTAAGGTAAGAATTAGGGAGAGGGTTGGTGATAAAGGGCTGTATTCAGAGATCCGGTTTTAACAAAAGTTCCATGCGTGTTTTTAGAATCAGACCGATTTCTCATCAACTGCGCATGCGTAGTAATAGTGATACGCCATCTACGTTGAAGTTAAGGTTGGAAATGGCTAAGGGACAGACTTGTGAATCGGGCGGAGAATAATGCGACCCTAAGTGCTGCGGAAATATACGGACCTAAGGATTTGCATAGAAGTGGGCGGGGGGGGGGCATTGAGATGAGGGAAAGTGGGCGCGCTTACAGAGTTAGGGTCGGTAATATACGCAACTAATACACATAAGGCCGGAAGTGAGTGCGGCCAGATAGGGCAAGTCAATGCAGGTGGAAGTTTAGGTCTAGCCGGAGGTTGCAAGGGGAGTGACTGTTTTTTCTGGTGGGAGTAGCCTGCTCCGACCTGCCACTTAGTTGCGTATATTTGCGGCCCGATCGCCGACGGATCTCTGAATACGACCCAGAATGCTTAATTACCTTTTGGATCACCATGTTCCGTGCTCCAGGGATCAATTGCTATGCCTCTTCGAGGCAGAAGCAATTGTTTTCCCAGCCAGTCCGAAACTATCGAAATAGGACCTTTCGCAACGGAGACCCACACTCTAAGCAAAGGTATTGATCACCGTTGCAACCTTTCAGTATGACACAGATGCTTGAAAGGCCTTTACGTGGTCCTTGTCCTATTCACTATTAAAGATCATTTCTGTGATATCAAAGTTAATCTGTATAGGTTTTTGCAATTTAGCTGCATGAAAGGATTAACAGTTTTAGTCATGATATTTGAGTGTTATATTTCATGGGCCAGATTTACTAAACTGCAGAAAAGGAAAATTGAAGATGTTGCCCATAGCAACCAACCAGATTCTAGTTGACATTCTCTAGTATGGTATAGCAAAGTGAGAGCTAGAATCTGATTAGTTGCTATGGGCAACATCTCCACTTATTTTTTTTTAACCAGTTTAATAAATCTATCCTCATATGTGTGAATGTCTAAGGTGGTGATTTTTGTGAATTACTGTCATATATTTATATTTAGATATATTTTAAAATGATTTGCTAATGCAACTTCATGCTGGTCTTTTAGTTTTTTTATAGGTTTGTTTTTTTGGAATACATTTTATTGTAAATGTGTTGAGGACAGTAATATAATGAGAAGATTATAAGATTTTTAAGATTCAGCTTACTAACCTTTCTCCGATCTGTATTTATTTCTTTTAAATTTAGGGCTCTATTTACGTATGATTTTGTTTTTTAATGAATGAAGCTGTTCCAGGCTCACTTCGGCTCGCAGCGAGTCTGGCAGCTTCGTTCATAAAATTTACTAATACTTACAACTCCTGCGAGGTCGCAGGACACTTCATTCATACTTCGCATGAATGAAGTCTTCATACTTCGCATGAATGAAGTCTTCATACTTCGCATGAATGAAGTCCTGCACATGCACAGAGACTCCATTGCGGGACTTTGAAAATTTCAGAGGCCGTATGAAAACACTGCGCATGCGCAGTGTCTTTATATCGGGACTCTGAAATCTGCAGAGTCTGACGCGTTTCTTGGACAGGTAAGTTTTGCTTTTTTACAAAAAAGATTTTTTTTTTTTACATTTACACATATAGGTTTATCCCAGCAGTCTCCCCATACATGCCCCCCTTTTCCTCCCCCTAATAACAGCTATAAGTGGGAGGAAAAGGGGGGGAATATGGGGAGATAACTGGGATAACTGCACTGACGCCATTCTGTGTCCTGAGATGGTGTTAGTTTTACACCTGGAGCAGCGTGTAAAACTCCCAGGCTTTGTAAATATTACGAACCGCCAGCCCTATCTGAAAAAAACAGGCCGGCGGAGAGCTCCGATATTTACATGGATCGCCATGGAAACTGCTGTTTTCCATGGCGATTCATTGTATGTAAATATGAAAAACTTTATTTTCATATGATAATGCCCATTTTCACATGAAAATGGGCATTATCGCATGAAAGTAGGAGTGAAAGTCAATTAGGCTTAAGGGAGATTAAACTCCCTGGTTGTGCAGCGTGGGGGCACAACCTAACCTCATGCTTGGGACTGCTGGGAGGAAGTCCTTCTTTTCTTCTGAAAAATTCCCTCCCTCCCTTCCCTTTAATGTAATAAGAGCAGGGCCGTCTTTACCACTGGGAAGTTTGGGCTAGTGACCAAGGGCCCCACACATCAAAGGGCCCTTCAGCCAGTGGTGTCACAGGGGGGAGCATGAAGGGGGGTTGATGGAGCCTCCACTTCACACCCTCTTTGATAAACTGTAATGCAGCACCAACTGAATAGCTATAAAGGAGCTCAGGCTGGGGCTAATACCCTGGCTCTGAGCTCCAACACAGAGCCTGTGACTTCCCAGTAGTGCACTGGGCTCCTCACAGGAAACTGACTGTACCATGTGACTGCTGCGGTCACATGGTACATAGTGCAGCTGCTGATCTGTGACAGGGGGAGAGGATCTGGCTTCAGAGTTAGGTAAGGAAAAAGACTGCACATAGAAATAAGAAGGTATTATAACTATAATATATATATATATAGGGGGAAGGAGGGTTTTGACACAGGGGGAGAAAGTGTGACTGGAGACATACAGGGGTTGCACTCATTTATATATCACAGAAATACACTACATCCATATTAATATTTATTACAATTCATGATTTAACGACAAAACAGACAAAATATTTAAAAATGAGAAAAAGACTAAACTGAATTAAACTCATATCAGAACATAGTAATTCATACCGAGAGAGATTCCAATTATATATATATATATATATATATATATATATAATTTTTGTGTTCTTGCCAATGTTCAATTATATTCATGAATATTAAGTGGAATTTCTTTATCAGGAAGAATCCCGATGTTCCAATATAAGAGTGTAAACTGGAGCATAGTTTTTAATACTAATAGTCTCTTTCACATTTCTTAATTTTGTTATATTTAGCCTTTCTTTATCTGTGCTGAATCATGAATTCTAATAAATATTAATATGGATGTAATGTTTTTATTTGATTTAAAAATGAGTGCATCCAACAAAATGACATTATTTTCTTCCTTTTGGTGTCTGGAATAGTCTGAATAGGTCACATATATTAGCACTTACCCCCTCTGTCATACCATACATTGAATTTCATACCTCGTTAATTGTAGTTGATTTTTCCTGCCAGAAGAGTTATATTTGTTACATAATAAGCTCTTATTAATTCTTAATTGTGTTGAAATTATCCCCAATAA
>WWET01000801.1:499251-510248 GCA_011038615.1 Limnodynastes dumerilii | reverse complement strand
CACAGTCAGGAGGAAAAAAAAACAGTGAGTTGTATTTAAACCCCCTTTCCCCCCTCTTCTTTGTGCTACTGCTGCTGATTGTTGTATATGCACAATTTAAAGTAAGGTGTAAAATATGATGAGTTGAAAAAAGCAAAAGTTGGATCCAGTTCTTATATAGAGAAAATCATTGAGGCACACCATAACATCTGTCAGAGCCCAGGCTTTGCTACATGTCATATTGAATTGAGTTTGTAGTGGCACTTCACTGCCAACTGTTTCATTGTGTCTACCACTAAGTAGGTTGTTTTACATGAAAAACATAAACTTGAGTGATGCTGCTAACTCTGCCACCAATTTCCTGTCAGTACTGAATATCCAGTGTGTAATTTGCTGCAAAGTATTGTACACTGCACTTTCCAAAGCACATCAGATATTGTCAAAGTTACATTTTGCAATATTGTTACCATGATAACTAAGAATAAACAAAAGCACTTAGATAATATTCCATTGTCTACACCAGAAAAGTTCCATTTTCATTTTTTTTTACTTACTCATAGTGAAATTCTAATAAAATTAAAACAAGAGGATGGAAAGTTTTGCAAACAGTGTAAATGAAAGACTAGATTTTTTTTTATATATATATTTTTGCTTTTTCTGGTTGCTAACTATTTTCTGTTTTGTTTGTTCTTTTTTTTTTGTACATTATGCTATCTAGTATACTTGAATAAAGATATTGACAAACTTAACTATCTTACATCAAATTATACATTTAGGGTCTGATCCAGAGCTATGATGGACACTGAGCATGCTAACGCTCAGCGTACCATCGCTTCACTCCCTGACACTCCCCCTTGCCCCAGAGTATTAACACTCACTTACGCCGGCTACCCTAACTTCAGCCGGTGTAATCAAGTGTTAATACATTATCGCTGCCCTCCCAGCCTCATTACCCTCCCTCCCCCCTACCTGCCTGCCTACCTGCACTAGCAGCAGGATAATAACGAAGGGGAGCGTTACTATGCTGCTGCTACGGACGCCCGATCCACGAGCGGGTGTTTCCGTAGTTACGCCGGGCAACATCTTTTAAGCCGATCTTACGCTGCTGACTGGTGTCTTTACGCCAACCAGCGTAGGTCTGGATACGGCCCTTAAATGCAGGCTACATAATGTAAAATGGTGCAGGACCCACATTGATCTGGGACTAAACAAGGGGAGTCAGTACTAGAAAAAGTAATAGGGCAGCTGCCCCACCTAAAAGAAATTGAGCTTGTCCTATTGCAGTCAGGACATTTTGCTGTTCAATACTGTGAATCGCAGCACTTAATAGCGTGTTGCGGTACTTCATGACAAGATCCAGTCCCTTTGCGGGAAGTCTGGGAGCAGTGCCTGCTTTAGGAATGTCCTGGACTTTTCAAAAGAGTTGGCTAGTATGATCTGCTGAAACAGTCTTTGAAATATAGGATCACAATGTCCCCCATTCCCCTTATTGGGCCAAATTCTGACTTCATAAAATCACACGACTTTAGCATGCTGATTGCAGAAGTTGGGTCAATTTTGGCAATGCGCATCTCAGATGTTCTGCAAGGTCTGGCAGTCAACACGGAAGATCTGTACGACAGGACGGCGCATCACCAATACACAAATCTCCAAAAGGTGGGCGGGGGACCATGTTTATTTTACATTGCGGGCTGGGTTTACCAGTTCCATGTGGATCAGCAGTCGTACGGATTACACAGGAGAGTTAAGGTGGGGTTATGGCAGAGTGTCTGCTGCGGGAGCTCATATAAGGGACTTCAGAGGAAGAGTTACAGTGAGGTCTTGCCACAGACTTTAGTCCCTTTGTTACACTCCCTGCTAATAGTTATTAGTGTACCTCAGATTCACCGACTTTGTATTGTGTGGATCATTTCCAGCCCTTTCTTCTCACCCAACTGCAGGAAACATCGTGATAAAAAACACGCTTAGTCTGTGTGGGGCAAAAAAGAAAAATGGTGCCCCCGACCCTGAATTCCAAACCAAATTAACATTAATAAATAAATTACTAATGCCCCCCTTAAGCTTGGTGCCCTGAATGGCCGCCCCTATCGCACACCCCTAGTTATGGCCCTGTGTGGCATAGCTGACAAGAGGCAACCCCACCACCTCAGGTATCCATACCTGGCTGCAACACTAACTGACTGCGACAACTCTTCATGTGCACCAGTTACAGAGAGTTATTAAGCCGATTGATGGGATATAACCGTCTTATTTAATGTTTACTGCGCATTAATTCTCCTATGAATAGAGGTTACGTTTGCCTTGATACCTGTGTTTATATTGTATTCAATTTAGGAATCTGAATGTTATTTATATGTATAGATAACTGTGATAATTGTACTAGTTAATGGTGTATATAATTATTCATGTTACTGTCTGTAATGTGAACCATTGTTAAATGTAGATAGTTGGAGAATAACAAAATCTTATTAAGTATTTTTTACAATACTAGAATGCTTTGCAGTAACTGTTATCTGGGGCCCTTCCCCAGAAGAAAGTTAAGTTCTTTAACAATACTGTTGCCATTTTTGTGTTGTGGATAACCCTCCTTACCTCTCTGATGTCACGAGAATACAAAGAATCGAACTAGTGAAAATAATCACCGTGGCTTTGAAAGGAACAGCTTACACCATTCTACTTCACACTGCACCTCACAGAGTAGTACAAGAGTAATGGATGCCATAGCTGCACAAGAGAGGAGAGTGACGTGAACATTTGGAAAACAGTTAAAGGTCTAAATCTGACCCATTGTGATAAAGAATAGGACACAGGAGACTTAAGGTGGGGTTATGGCAGAGTAATATATGATAAAGGGCCTGATTCAGACAAGGTCATTTATGTATGCATGTGTACCTAAGTTACACATTACTAAGTATCCCCCGGCACTCTCCTTGCATGCACATAACTTAGCTGACTTGCGCGTTCAGAACCCTACCTTAACTTTTCCTTGCGTATCTCTGGTCATACATAATGACTTGTCATAAGTAAGTGTCTAACCCAGCCTATACTGTACAATTTAAATGCCTCCCTCCACCCACAATGCATATACAGTAATTGGCGTTCGTTGGGATATCACACCCTATCGTACAGAGTTCCGTACAAGTTATGTACAATCAGAGTTACAATGCGCAGGGCCGCTATCAGGGGGGGACAGCTGGGACTATTGTACCAGGCCCGGACCTGATGGGGGCCCACCGATACTTACCTAACTCTGCAGCAGCAGGTATCGGTGGTATCCTACTGCCGATACTTGCTGCTCAGTGCTATTCAGTAGCCGGCCAATGCTCTTGGAAGTTCTTCCCTGTGCACCAGCCTGCTGTTAAAGTGTGTCTGCCGTGCCCCGCCTCATGTGACGTCACCAATTATGTCACCTAGGGGGCAGGGCCCCGTGGCTGGGTCCCAGGCCCCACATTTGATGACGGTGGCCCTGACAATGCATAACATCTGCCAGGTGCATGTGCAGTGCGTTCCCACTGCTAGATTTTTACATAGTGCATATATACATATGTATATATCAGCCTCCGCTCTGTGGAAGGAGGAAGCCATGCCAATTGTACAGTAAGGACTGGCTTCAGACCTTACATACTATGCAGACTTCTGCACCGTGGGAACGATGTGAAAAAGTTGAGCTAGGGGGCACCTGGCGGAATCCTTGGGTGTGAGGGGAGTGGCTTCCCCTTGCCTATACAAATTTTTGAATGCAGTAAGGATCCTACATCAGACCTCCGCTACAGCTGCAGTTGGAACTCCATCTAGATCCGGTCCTAAGTCATTTTCTGAAGCTGATCCATTATATAAAAGTGGCATACTTCTGAATCAATTATTGTTGCCTGAAATGGTCAGAAAGTTACCAAGTGGACCATTGCCTTTAAAATAATGTTTACTGGCAAACAGTATCCGAAATTCCCATGATTCACAGACAATATTTATATTTGTGTTGAAATCAATATGACCAGGAAAAGACTGCATGCTTAGCTTTTCCCTTTAACCTTAATGAACCACAAAACAACCAGAGATCAATACCTAATCTGAGTAGGATTGTGCATGACCAGCAGAAATAATTTTATCAGTCTTGGTTGGAAAAAGTGGTTAGTATCTAAAGAGTTCTAAAAATTCCAAGACACAGACTGTTTTTTTGATATTTAGTTAATTGAAGATACAAAGAATATTTGATAATGTTTAGAATGACCCTCCTATGCTCGCTTCTGTGTGCTCTGCGCTACTGTAATATGATGTTCCACTATATTAAAATAAAAAAATAGTGTAGCTGTGAGCGCAACTGCAGCATTTCTCAAAGAGTTTTCTCCTAATATCCCGCACCAGGTGTAAGTGACTGACAGAGGAGGTTTTCATTAAAGAATGCTCCAATTCATATTTATAATAAGGTCCTATACATCTAACAAATAATAAACTCTTTAATGTAATACTGTTTTAGAAAATACTCTGCATAAACTATGTTACATTTTTTTTTACATTTATGACTGATTAGCAATGCATTGTTTGGACTTTTGGTGGATTTGTTTATTTTTTTCTAAACACAAAAATATATATTTTAATACTTTTTAAGCCCCCTCTTTGTGTGCTAGTCTTTCTGCCCCTGCCTTGTGTTCATTCCCAATATTTCTGCCCCTCCCTGTGCCCTCTCTATTTTCCCCCCTTTGTCCCTAGTCAATAAGGAAGAGGTATGGGTCTACTTGACATTGATATGGTAACCAGTGTTTATATTTAGACAGATGAATTGAAGGCTCATTTCCGATTTTATCATAAGAGAAATCTGTTAACAAGTATAGTAATAAAAACACAATTTGCAATTATCATTTCATTTGAACTTGTATCAACATTGAAAAATTATCAGATTCATTTTCTACTTTATCATTTTTTCTCAATGTTCAATTAATAAAATGGAAATGTTTATATTTATTTCTGGAGGTGTCTGTAACAATGATTAATTTAGAAATAAGCAAAATACAAGGATATATTTAAATGTTCCAGTATTAAGTTAAATAAATATGCTTTACTTTATAGAGGGTTTTTATGTTGGGTTTTCACATTTGATAAGTAAAAATATAACATAGCCTAAAAATAAATGTTTTAACTCCAGCAGGCTTTTCAGTGTTTGCTTTAGACTGTTCTACTTAATATTTTAACCTATAACTGTAGGCAAAACCATTCTTTGACAATCTCCAAGTATAAAGCAAACATTTTGACATCAAGTGGTAGAGTATAGACTACAAACATATTTTCAACAGTTGAAGATTTCTAGAAAATTAAATGAAAAAAAAACACCAAAAAAAAAACACAAAACCTAAATTCTGAGCAACATTCTATTAAATAAATTCTTATTAATAAGGCACCAAACAGCTGTACATAATAAAAAAAAATACTTAACAATTAAAACATTAGTATTATGAATTTACTGACAACAGAGATTTACTGTATGTCCAAAATAATTCAACCTATATCTGAGGAAGAACAATGAAATCTATACGAGTTGCTTAGAAATGCATAATTAAACATCAACTATGCAACTGTCTGTGGCTAAATTGCTTTTCAAATAATTGGCCAAACATGTCAGTCTCATTTTGTCTAATTTTATTTTATTTTCTTTATTTTTATTAAATCAGTATCATCTCTTTACATATTCCTGATTTGTCATCAACCTTCAAAATGTTCCTACCATTCTAGTAAATACACATTATGAACTGAATGCAAAGATCTGATTCTTCTGCAATGAGATCCGTTGAGCAATAGATGTCAAGGAATCTCCAGTTGTTGGGCTGTGTCATCTATTCATTTGTGTGTTCTCAAAATTAATCACTTCCATTGCATGTACAGAATTGTAGCCATGACTTATCTTATCTTTTCTGATGCCATCATGCAAAATATGGGGCAGTTAAGAAGTATGGATCAGTATGCATAAGGCAATGTTTATTTTTTTAAATAATTTTGTTTAATGTTTTAATAGTTCTTTTCTATTTTCAAATAATATAAATATACATGTTCCAAACAACATTACTAGATATAGCTATACATACAATAGTGCCCTGATACACCATTTCCCAATACAGGGCCATACATGGCATGAAATGAAATAAGAGATTGTTAACTTCACTTTTATTTGTGATTGGGACTTTAGCTGAGCGTGATCAGTGGAACTCGGTGTGGGTTAGTGCTGCAAACAGCCTTTTTTTTTAAAAAGGAGCGTTTTCTCCTAGCCAGTTGTGAGCTGGCTGGGAGATCGATTGATTCTGCCTCGTAGAGGAGAAGCAATCGATCCACAAAAGAAAGGCAAATGGTAAGTATGAATGTACCTAAAACCTATCCTAAGATTCCCTTCCCCGCAGCCTGATCCTGAGACTCCCCTACCCACAGCCTGACCCTAAGACTCAACTCCTAGCAGCCTAACCTTACGACTCCTCTCCCCGCAGCCTAACCCTAATATTCCCTATAGAGTCCTACTCACCTGTCCGATCAGTGCAGCGGGTCTGTGGTGGTGCGACAGGTCTGCAGCGGCGTTTCCAAATTACTTAATGGGTAAGATAGAGTCAACTCAAAATAGAGACAGCTGAAAGCTCATTTTAAAGCAGTCTTGCAGCAGCGACTGCATCCCAATGGAATTTACATCATCCATTCATACAATACAGTGGGATCCTCCAGGCTTAAAGTTGTCTTATATGCTAGATAGAATTGAAAAAGAATTAAGAAATACAGTGAGTGTAAATGATTTATCCTAAAAGTCCAAGTCTAAAAGTCTGTTTCCAGAGCGATAGAGCATAAAGACAGCAGCCACTTGCATCTATTCCCCCACTGCCTCTACGACCTGTACCCCTGCTGCCCATATACTAGCGGGGAGACAGATGCAAGTGTCTACTGCCTTGATGCTCTTGCTCCGGCTGTTTCTATGATCTGTTCCCCTGTTACCTCTTCCAACTGATGTCTGTCCTATTATTTGCTGTAGGCCTGATCTGGGCAGATTCTTGATTGGCTGCTTTCTTCCTTTTATACCCAGCTGCCTCATTATCACTGTGGTTTATAATGTTGTGTACTGCTCACTTTGTTGCCAGCTCCTGTATCTCACACAAAGTTTCTGTTGCCTTACTTAAACCCCTTTCACATCACCACCAAATACCCAGGTTTTTGGATCAATAACCCAGGTATTTGGTGGTTATGTGAAATGTCCTTTTTTTGTAGACCTGTGTTTTAAAGAAGGGTTTTTCCTGGGTCTCACATGGGTAAGGTGTCAGTGTGAAAGGTCCCGTGTTGTTTCTCAACACAATCCTTCACAAAAGATACTTGGACAGGTTTCTTTATTGTAGTATTTTATTTTATTGCAAAAATGTAGCTGTTTCGAGGGAAAGGAAACAGGCAGTATTTTGTAGCACTTGAAGGTCTCATTTCTGGTCTGGCCACCTGCAGTTCCACTATTTGTAACTATGAATTTAGTACTTGTATGGCTCCTTTCTGGTTTGCCTGCTGGTGGACCTGAAAGGAGACATACAAGTACTAAATTCATAATGGCGAATAGTGGAACTGCATGTTGCTGGACCAGAAAGGAGACCTACAAGTACAAAAAAATTCCGCCTGTCTCCTTTTAGGTCCTCTACAAGTCCTGTAGAATGTTAAAAAAGTGAAGTCCCCTTCATTTTTTCAGCCAATAATAGCTCCTCTTTGGCTGGTTGACAGTTGCTTGCCAGGGCAGACACAGAAAATTCATGTTACATGTGAAGAGTCAGACCCAAGAATTTCCCAGGTTATAGGTGGGCTTTTAATGCAGCTTTTATTTTTTTTTACACAGCAATTTGCCCATCAAAAACCCAATTTCTAAATCCCGTGTTTTTCAAGGGTGGTGATGTGAAAACGGTACAACTCTTTCCTGTCCAGTCTTTCCTTATTGGTCTCCTCCTGCCCTTCCCTGGATCTTACTGGTTTCTGTTCTCTCCCGCCTTACCTTACTCAGTCCTGTGCTATGCGTTCCCTGGCCTTGCACTCTCCAGCTTTGTACATTTTGCCATTTGCATTTAGTTTTCATGATTCCTTGTCTCTCTCTCCAATGTGTTGCACTCTCCTTTCTTCCCTAATCCTTTTGTTACCTCAGTGTCTCTTTTGGTTAGTCCACACTGATCAGCTGGTTCCCAAATTCTCTGGAACTGATCCTGGTCAGTTTTATCTGATCAGTTTGTGGGTTTTATGTGGTGGGTCTTTGCCTATTAGCCTGGTCTAGTTCTTGGTCAGTGCCTGCACTTTTTTTTTACATTCCACTTGCTGCTTTGTGTATTGTGCTGAGTATTTTTGTGTTCTGCCCTTCTTTTGCGTGCCTTGCAGTTGTTATTTGGACTTTAGCTCCATTGGTCTGAACTGTGATGAACTTTACTGTAAAAATATTAATAAATGTTAGGTATGTATGAGACCCTTTACAATAACCTTTGAAACTGACAGTAAGACCCTCAGTTTAGTAGGTCTGAACATTTTCTAATTAAGTGCAATTCTGGAATTCTTCAATTTTGCACTCCAATCCACACGTTCCCTATTTCTCAAGTTGTCATTGACTTATAATATTGCATGCTCACATATTTTATATAATTGAGCCAAATACATTATTTATATAGACACTTATGAAAATGTAAATAATTTTCTAGCTAGTTAATTATGAGATAGAGAATAAACCCATCAATGTATAATCTATGGAGACAGAAAAACTTGGTAAATATAGTTTATGACCCTAAATGCATATTCCAGTGCAGATTATCTTTGTGTCTGTTATTCATACACTGCCAGATGAAAGTGTTGAGGTGACCTTCTTTCTTATCAAACCCCGCATGTGTCTATGCTTTGAAGATATTATGTTTGGAAGCTTTGGGCTCTCTGGTGACTTCTTCAGATTTAATTAGTCTGACCTTCTGTGATAATCTCTCCACTTCTGAATCACATTCAGCTTTTGCATTCATCGGCAAAAGACCAACTGCTATGCAAAGCCCTTAGCATAATTTACAGTTTGGCTCTTGAAAATGGAACTTTTGCAAATAGGGAACCACTTATAGCATTACAAATGGGCTACAGTGGTGCCAAGGGAAGTTTATTTAGGAGTTTAGACAATTTCTTCTGCTCCAAATCAAATATCTCCTTTTTATGCAAAAGTGGTCAATAACCAGTATTTGCACTGATATTTATATATTAAGTATTACCTTTCTGCTTTCATTATTTTTACATGGTGTATGTTTCTTGCATGTCAAACATGCTGATCTATCTCACTACTGATATACATATAATGGTTTGTAAAATTGCAGCAAACCCTAAAACAGAGGTGCTGTGATTATATAAGAGTACATATCCCTCATATTTCAAAATTAAATTAAAAGGTAGAGAGTTTCATTTACAAAAGTACAAGCCTGCTGTAGAAAATCCTCATTGTGACTCATTATTTATTAACAGGATTACAGGATTATCAGATTACATTAGACATTCACATCAGTCCCTGCCCCATTGGTGCTACATACATATGTGCCCTCCATACACACAAACATTAGGGTTAAATTGTTCAGCAGCCAATTAACCTACCAGCATGTTTTTGGAGTGTGGGAGGAAACCAGAGCAGTCAGAATAAATTCATGCAGACATGGGGAGAACATACAAGCTTGACACAGATAGAGCCTAGTCTGGGAATTGAACTCATGGCCTCAGTGCTGTGGGATACAAGTTCTACTCACTGAGCCACCGTGCTGCCCTAATACTAGGGGCAATAAAAAAAGGATTATATTTTATTGATTATATATAAAAACCACTTAATTACATGTAACACATAACAATCAATATTAGAGTAAAAATGGCTCCAAATGCAAGCGAAATATAAAAACATAAAAAAGATAATTTAATATGTGAATGACAAGACACATAATAATAGACTGTATTCACATGTAAGAGTGAGTTAGGTGTGAACAGAACCACACCTAACTCACTTGTTCAGCCCCTAACCAGCTCTCCGGTTTCAGGTACATTAAGGCACTTAAGAGTGCCATAGGGCTACCTTATCTTACCATGTGTAGTTTCCTTCTTAAAAAGAAAACTACGCATGGAGAATGGCTCTCCCCGGCTCTCCCCTGTCCTCCCCGGCTAATCTAAATCCCTCCCCCCTCCCACTTCTATCTAAACCCTCCCATTAGCAGCATTAGCACGCCTCTTTCTTACTAAACTTCTTACTTACTAAACGTACTAACTGGTATGCAGATCGCGTAAATGACCTATTATCCGTAGTAGGTCATTTCGTAAAAGACTGTACTTAAGAAGCAGCTGCTTCTTAAGTATGAACACGGTTCTATGTGATTAAAATATGGGGAGAATGTTATATAGCCTCTCAGTAATAAAAGTATCCAGTGTTTAGATTGCAACAAATGTAACTCAATTTTTGATAAAGTTCTCTGCAGAGCAATGAAGCAAATCCGAGGTTTATAGCAACACTATTTCTTTACACCTAATTTTGTAAGGTACATACATCGTGGAACCTTTGTATTAATATATTTCTTTATTATATGAAAGCAATGTGTATTTCATGTTAACAACTTTTCCAAGGAACTCTGTTATATATGCTCCTATGTACAATGTCAGTATGTGAATAACAAAAGGTTTAGCTATCCAACCAAGCAAGTTATTTATGATAATACATCCAAAGTATTAGTTTTTTTTAGTATTTTTTTTTCTTAGGTATACACAGATAAATAAAATGAAACTACCATACAGTGCTTGAACACATTTGCATTCATTTAGGTATTCAGAGTATCTTCACCTGGAGAACGGAGCTGACTCCAAGGGCCATGCAAGAAAGGAATATCATATCAAATATCTTTCTAAACTAAGAGCAAACCTCTCTGACTTTTATTTTATAGATAGAAGATCATGGGTGTAGATCCAGAACTACGTGTGCCGTATGTTTATTCGCGTAGCGTATTTTCGTGTGCGTACCTTCTATACACTCCCCTAGACACACC
>WWET01000801.1:476569-486990 GCA_011038615.1 Limnodynastes dumerilii | reverse complement strand
GCGATGTAACGCTGAGCGTTAGCACGCTCAGCGCTACATCGTAGCTCTGGATCAGGCCCTTTGTCCTTAATATTGACAGTCATTCTCCTTATTCTCATCCCTGATATCAATGGCCCGGATTCACAACCCCGGACGTATTGCACACACATCTTTAATTTACCAATAATAGCTGCTACGCATGCGTAGTAACTATTTTACATAATCTACGTATTGTTTTGTTATATAGATTGTGTATATGTGGTCTTAAAGACCGCATATACGCAATCTACATAACAAAACAATACGTAGATAACGTAAAATAGTTACTACGCATGCGTAGTAGCTATTATTGGTAAATTAAGGATGTGTGTGTAATACGTCCGGGGTTGTGAATCCGGGCCAATATCATCATCCAGTGGGTAATATTCTGTTTGCAACAGAATTTTCATACAATCGGTAGTTCATTTTGATTAACTGCAGTCTTTTAACATCTTTTGGAATTATTCCTGACTATACTAAACAGTCTTTTAGAGTACACTCTGGAAAATGGGCACCCTAGGAACAGCATAGCCTGCTTGTACTTCATTTGCCTCACAGAATTAAAAAAGACTGTCTGAGATGTATATTTGTACATTAGCATTAAATTGATCCACTCCCATTCACCTAAATCAACAGGTATCAGATTGAGACATGTTAAAGATGTCAATATATTTGGAATTATCTCTTAAGCCATAGCAGAGGTTATAATAATTCTTTAATAATTCAGACTAATACACTGCTGCTGGTTAACTCATCCTTGGTCTGATTTATAGAAAGAATGCATTGTTTTTCTGGCAGTAGACTGTGTTGGAGAAGCAGAAGAAGGAAACTGATTGATTGATTGATTGATTGATTTACTTATTTAAATAGATACTCAGTGTCAGGATACAAGTCAATATCTTGTCTATAAAGTAATATCAGACTTGAATGCAATCATGTAGATTGGGCTATGGCTTACATGTCGTAAATAGCATCAGGATATTGGGGGGTGGGGGGAGCGGGTGGTCATAAAGGACCGTATTCAGAGATCTGTGTCCAGATTGGGCTGCAAATATATATGCATGGCTGGTGCATGCCAAACCCCCTCACACCCATGACACTCCCCTCTCTCAGCCGTGCTCTAAGAGACTTCTGCCTCCATAGACCACCTGTAACTTTCCGTGTGCAGTCCCGTGCGTATATGTCCTCCATCTGTGCGTATCTTGATAATCTTGATATCCTTCTTTTAAATGCCTCCCCCTGCCCATTTTTTTTAAATTCTCAAGTGCGTATTTTTACGTCTCAGATCCGGACATATGTACTAACGTGCTATTCACAAGTCCGTCCATGAGGCACTTCTGTGCATATAGTCTACGTGAACTATGTAAAAAAATTTACTACGCATGCGCAGTTTAAACGTACCTAAAAATGCACGGAACAGGCCATGAAAACGGATCTCTGAATACGGCCCAAAAGCCAGATCTTTGAGGAAGTGTTTTCCCAGAGCAAACCTGTCACTGTTCCCAAAGATGGGGGCTGCTGGAATAGGGCATTTTTTGGGTTTAAATGTGTAGCCCCGGATATAGAAATTGTTCAATTCATGGGATCCATGGTGATCCATATAAATATTCTGCTAATCTCAGACAGGGAGGATATTTGTATAAGTCTTTCTGTGTTTTCCCCATTTTATTTCATAAGAACTGTTTTGCATATTGTATGTCAATTTTGTTATCCTTATTGTATATAAGCATTGTGATCTCTTATCATATTAAATGTCATTTAATAAATTAATGTCTCTGTATTCTTACAAATTCACATGTCAGACCAGCTTGGTTCTTAGTGGTAACAAAAGAGATCATTTTGAGTTTATGATAATTCTGATAATGTATAGTGTGTTAGAGTTGTGTAAAGGCCTCCTGAAAATAGTCTTGGTGGTGGCAGTTATTGGTAATAAGTCATATGTGAGTGAACAAGGGGCATTAGTCAGTGTATAACAGACTAGAAAGTTGTTTTTATTAACCCCTATATCACATATAAGTCATGAAGTCCTCAGTTGAGGTCTGGGTTGTGACTCTCTGTGGTACCCCTGCACTGTAACGGTGGAAAAGATTGCAGGCAGTGCAAGGGGAGAGGGGTGCACAGGTCTCCTGCTCTGTTTACAAGCACAGGTCATGTGGGACGTTGCTAGGCAACGGTCAGCTGGTAGGATTTAAATGAGGAGCTGTCTCTAGAAGCTTCTGGCGGGAAAGTTTCTGAGGTGAATGTGACTGTTGGGAGATCAGTTGGTGATGGCAGTTGGTGTGTGAGGAAAGGACGGCAGTGGAGAGACAGCTGACGTGACGAAGAAAGGCAGCAGCGGGAGCAGGAGACAGCTAAGAGATCGAGGGAGAGGAGACAGTGAACAGAGGCGAGAGATAGAGAGAGAGGAGTAACGGTGCTGACAGGGAACAGCTGATTGATTGTGAGAGAGAACTGGAGGATCGTAGGAGAGTGTGACAGACGGCAGCTGAGTGGAGAAAAGGTTTTGAGGGCTGGGGAGTGCAACGGAGGTAAAGATTACTTAAGGAGCTGACAGGGAAGGAGGCAGTAACGGAGCTGCTGGTGTGTGTGTGGGAGATCATCGGACGACAGGGGAAGAAGCTGTGGAGATTAAAAGCAGAGCAGTGGCAATAACAGGGGAAATTTACAGTGACAGAGGTAAAGGTGAAAGGAGAGTCTGAAAAAAAGACAGCTGTATAAAGAAGAGAGAGATAGCAGTGAATAGAGAAAGAGCTGCTCAGGAAATGTGCGGAAAAATTACTTCACTGAAAGGGTGATAGATAAGTGGAATAGTCTCTCATCTGAGGTGGTTGAGGCTAACACAGTAGAACAGTTTAAACATGCTTGGGATAAATATAATGATATCCTAAATCTCAAACTAAATTGAAGGTAAATAGAGTCTAGGGTCAGTATTGTTTTAAATAAACAACTAGGCAGACTAGATGGGCCATGTGGCTCTTAGCTGTCGTCACTTTCTATGTTTCTATGTAAGAAGAAGTGTAGGAACTCAGGGTCTTTTAAATAAGTGAGATTAAAACATACCTCCCATGTGTCCCAATACAAGGGGGACTGTCCCACTGTCTTGTCTGCATTTTAACTTATCCTGAGAGATTAGACTCCCAGGACAAAGTTTTTTTTGTTTTTTTTTATAAAAGCCTATGCCGCTGTATTTGTGGCAGTGCTTTTTACAGAACTCAACAGGTAATACAGGGCTCCTACGGGAGCCCTGTAGTACCAAATCTGTTACTGAATGGCAGTGACCCTAACCTATACAGTCACTGCCATTCAAGAAAAGAGGTTTGGTCCTACAGGGCTCTCATAGGAGCCCTGTATTACCAGCGATCATGTGACCACAGACCAGACGCAGGAGAGAGGGAAAGCCAGACAGTGGGAGTGCTGCAGAGGAAGGAAGAAGACATCAAAGGTAAGTAAGATAATAAGTGGTATGACATGGAGACTGGCACTGGCAATAAGGGGGCAGATAGAGGCTGGCACTGGCAATAAGGGGGGAGATGGAGACTGGCACTGGCATTTGGGGGCAGACATGGAGCCTGGCACTGGCAATAGGGGGCAGACATGAAGCTGGCACTGGCAATAGGGGGCAGATGGAGTCTGGCTCTGGCAATTGGGGACAGACATGGAGTCTGGCAATAATAATAAGGGACAGACATATGGAGGCTGGACATATAAACAGGGACAGACATATGGAGGCTGGACATAATAAGGGGCAGACATGGAGGCTGGCAATAATAATAAGGGCAGACATGGAGGCTGGCCATATTAACAAGGGGCAGACATGGATGCTGGACAAATAATAAAGGAGCAAACATTTAATAAAGGGGCAGACATTTAATAAAGGGGCAGACATATGGAGGCTGGACAAATAACAGGGGAAAGACATATGGATGCTGAACATAATAATAAGGGGCAGTCATGTATGCTAGACAAATAATAAAGGGGCAAATATGGAGGCTGGACATTTAAACGGGCCGACATGTGGAGGCTGGACAAATAATAAGGGGCAGACATATGGATGGCTAAATTATTAAAAGAGGCATGCACTAGACCCGCTATCTGTTCATGTCAGACACACCCACTTTCCCCAGACATGCCCACTGGGCGGCACAAGACACACCCCTTCTACCAGGCCGCGAAAATTTGTCCCTCTTTACAATTCTCAAATGTTCGGAGGTATGCTCACAGTCTTTCCGAGAACTGCTGGCTGGTTCTTTAGTAACAGTGCTCAGCACTGAGGCTAGGTGGGCAGTGAAAGACAAAAGCTTTTTAGTGCCATAAAGGGAGGATGGGGGAGGGGTTCACGGTAACCGAAACATGTGCTAAACGGTTCCTGTTCTGCACATGCTCTATGCGGTGATTTTGATTTGCAGTTTCTGGGTGAAGGGCAATGCAAGTTATCCTCCCTATTCAGATTTCTAGCAGCGCCTTGCAAATCACCATTTTTACTTGTAGGTGTTGTGATATGGAAATACTGAACAGCGTTATACTGTAATTGTACTGTAATTTATAGTTGAGATACAAAACATCACCTCTTAATTCATTCTTTTTACACATTTTAATAGTGCATCCCCAGCAGTTTAACATGGTTTTATCAATGTGCAGGTTTGTTCCTCTGTTTTTGGCACAGTCCCCATGTGTCTGCTTTATATGTTAATTCAATACAAATCACTCATTTCTTTTGTTAAATAACATATTTGGTGGACTAGTGTTCCTGTGAACATTACTGAAAAAGATGTGATCTATATGGTTGCCATGTCTTTAAACACTTCAGGTGTAAAGGACAACTAATTTACAAATCAAAATACCTACAGTCATTTCTATTATAAATGATATTTCCGTAATTTGCCTGTGCTTTGTTTTAATGCCAGGATTATTTGCTTATCTCCAATTGTACATTCACGGCTTAGAGCAGGAAGGGAAACATTCTCTTCATAATTTCGCATCCAGAATTCCTGAAAGGTTTCCAGATAACAGAAGAAATAAAAGCTATAATTCAGTTCCCATGATCCTTCTCTTGTAGTGAATGCAATTAAATTGCTAGCTATTATTTCTGAGTTGTAAAGTTAACAAAACCAGTGCATGCCTTAGTAATCATAAAGAAAATACATACTGTGCGAATAAGTGCTTTGAACAAATGACAAGAAAATACTAGGCCATTTTGCTGAAGGATATAGAGGGAAATGAGACAACTGTTAAAGGTGGTCTTGTGTATCAGCAAGGTACCATAGAAAATACATGTTTTAGTACAGAAGCATGGCTAGTAACTCTGTGGGATTACCTTCCTAAGAATGTATGAACAATAGTATTATTGAAAACACTTTTGGCACAGTACCAAGAGCAAGTCTGTACAGATGGTGATCATTTTTACTGGACCAGAAAAATATGAATTTATGATGAAACTATGGAAGGAATCTCTGATTGCTTTCTATAAGGAGGTCCAGAGGGGTATGGCACAAAACTGCAGAAAAATTGAATTTAGAAATGTGTATGATAAGCAGAGAAAACAGCATTTATTTGAGCTTAATAATAAATGAGCATTGCAGAACATTTACTTAAGTGGCAAATTCAGAGACATCGGAGGTATGTCAATGGGGATGGAGCGCATCTGTGGACAGTTCAGGCACATATGGTATCATAGAATGGAAAGGGGAATAACTGCACTACTGGAAATCCACAGCTGCCTCTCTTATATCATTCGAAGCAGTCAGTAATCCTAGCTCTGTTCTTTGTCAGTAAAACCAGGACTGTGGTCAGGTGTCAGGGACCCCAGTGTAGATAACCCCATTGGATTTCCTATCACTGGGTCTGTGCCTAGTTGCTCCCAAGCAAGTGGTACCCCTAGGAGTGTCCCTTGAATGCCTAATTCTGTACACAAGTGTTATTATGAACCAGTAGATTTCAGCACTGACATTTTATTTTAGGCAATTTCAACATGTGACGATATGGTGGTGGCTGCTATTACAGCATGACATTTAAGAACCCACGCTACTGAATATTCGGTTATAGTTTCACCTTTCCATCATGTAATATCTCAAATCTTTATGGGGAAACCCACATAATATGAATAATGCAACTACCACAGGCCGACATCTAGAGTTAGATGGCAACACTGCATGTTATCAAACGTAGGTTTTTTTTGCTTTTCCAAACTGTAGCAAGATGTGCTTTTATAAATAAATGTGTTACATTACATGAATGACAGTGAGATATGTCAGATTTCAATTTATAACATGCTATCACTGTCGTTATAAAACTACAAATGTATTATATCATTAGTGTTGTCAATTACAACTTCACTGTAGGCTAAGTCATTCATTTGTGCTTTAATGTGATTTCCCCTACTCTCAATTATTTTTCATTTTCCCTTGTCACTGTTCATAGCCTATAGTACAGTAGCGTAATGGATGAAAAACTATTTGTTCCAAAGTCTATGAAATTGCTTCAAATAAAATAATTAGCTTTCACTGTCCCTCATACCTTTTGCGTTTGTTGTTCGTAGCTAATGTACACGAGAAGTCTACAAAAAGTGTTTTGAAAACTTTAAATGTTAAGCCTCATCAAGTTCCTCACAGTTTTGTAGGTCCCACTGCAGCTTTTCACAGCGTGTATCATCTTAGAAGTTTGCTTCTGCTGCGACAACTCATTTGGGACCCTAGGAGGGAATTTAATAAATCAAAATTGAATAAGTTACAGCAATTTAGGTAATTCTTAGGAAATAAAATAAGTAACACATAAAACCTATATGAAAGTCTCTAGAATGTAGCAATGTAGGACTGCAGGGATTTGTGACAAAATAAAATAACTGCAAAAGAAACAGCTTGCCCATTAAAGAATAATATCCACCCATGTGAAGAACTTGATGGAAATTGAAAAAGGCTTCATAATATTGCTAGTAGCAGCAGGCTCTAAATGCCTTACATTTTCAGTTATTTATCTTTGTGTGTGCAGTGAATGAGCATACAGTGATTCAGAGCAAGAAACGTTCAGTCATTTAAAGAAACAGTTGCACTTATACCACAGGTGGCAATATTGAATATATTGAATCTATGGGAGGAGTTACAGTTCATTTGTTTTTACTTGATAAAGCCAGTGGCGTCACTAGGGTTGGTGTCACCCAGTGAGGAAAAATTATGGTTTCACCCCCCCATGGACCTCCTTCCGCACAACAACTTAGTAATGTTTTTGGAACTGTTATTCATAAATGATCATTCCAGTTATTCAATGTAATGGTAATTTACATAGTTTCAAATGGTTATAGTGAAAAGAGGCCAGATCCAGAGATACGTACACAAGCGTTTTTCCGCTATCCTCTAATGTAAAACCGCACATTAGTTCTTACTGCGCATATGTGTGGCAGATGTTACGTAACGTAACATAATAACAGCGTAACTACGGACGAAGGGGTGTGCCAGCCATACGACACCCATAATTACACTTCGGAGGCGGGGTGAGGCATTTAAATCGTACAGTATGGGCGTGCTTAGGTGCGTAAGTATGTGAGGCCTATACGTACGTCAGTACTTACGCTGTGTAAAGTTAAGGTAGGGTTTAGTAGGCGTAAAATGGCCAAAGTATGTACATGCAAGGAGAGTGCCTAGGGGAGTGCTTAGAAAGTATGCTAGCGTAAATACGCTACGCTATGTAACGTATCAAGCGTGTAGGTCTGAATCTACCCCAAGGTCTCTCCCAGCAGTAATTTCAGCCCTCCTTGTATGTCCCAGCCATCACTGCATCCCCCCCAGTATGTCCCAGGCATCATTCAAGCCCCCTTGTATGTCCCAGCCATCATTGCAGTCCTCCTTGTATGTCTCAGCTATCACTGCAGAACCCTTGTATATTCCAGCTATCATTGTAGTCCCTACTTGTATGCCCCAGTTATCATTGAAGCCCCCACTTGCATGCCCCAGCCATCACTGTAGCCCCCACTTGTAGGCCCCAGCCATCATTGTAGCACCCACTTGTATGCCCCAGCCATCACGGTAGCCCCATTTATATGCTCCAGCAGTAATTGCAGCCCAAACTTGTATGCCTCAGCCATTATTGTAGCCCCATTTGTATGCCCCAGACATTTTTATATCTCCCTTTTGTATGACCAAATCATTAATATAGCCGCCATTTGTATGCCTCAGCCATCATTGTTGCCCCAATTTTTATGCCCCAGCCATTAACATAGCCCCCACTTGTATGCCACAGCCTTAATTGTAGCCCCCCATATGTATGTCCCATCCATCATTGAAGCCCCCACTTGCAGCCCCTTTATGTGTTTTCACTTACCTTGTCTCAGCTGGCCGGTCACAGGATTTCTTCTTGCTCTTTGCTTCTCCGTGGCTCTCTGCTCACTGAACCACACTGGTGCGACCTTGGCTTAACACCTGCATCGCTTGTGTGAAAGAGCTGCTGCAGAGGAGATGTGTTCTCTGACGCTGACAATGCCTGGCTGGCTGTTGTTAAACAGCAAACGGCATAGCGCCCAGTCATTCATCCATCACACAATTACACCATAATGAAATGAAGAAGCGGACACCATAGCTGGGTTTAAAAAGGGAACACGGTATTTATTTAAATTGGGCCAAATTGAAATTAAATTATTGATTAACCGGCTGACTTTTGTCATGTCAGTCTAATACAGTTAGGTGGCCCAATAGCAAGTGGGAGGCTCAGCAAATGTAATTTCCACAGAGGTCCACAACCTTGACCTCGGCTCCCCCCTGCCTGATCCTTTAGCACGACACTCGACCTGTTCCTAGTAGGGCCTAACCGTGATGGTTCTGGCGCCCTCGCGCAATGGTTGTGCTGCTATTGGATCAGAGCTACCCCAGCTCCCACCAGAAATAAAACCCCCTGCGCCAACCTTATTTGCTGAGCTCTCCACTGCTACCGCCAACCATGCTCCGTCTGAAAGAAAAAGATTAGTAACACAAAACTGAAACTTTACAGGGAGGGAGGGAGGATGAATCTTCCAATGCAAGTGCCCCACTCCCCCTCTATTAGTCCTATATATAAGCTACCTAACTCCCCATACTAGCTAACTCCCACCCCTAAAACTTAACCCCTTGTGTCCTGGATGCCTAACTGAGCACCTGCCTGCTGTTTACTATCCCTCGGTCCTATGGGGTCCTTGGTCCCTTTAATGCGTTGAGCCAGCCAGATGCTGTCTCTCTAAAGAGTGGTGGCTCCATCACCCCCTTTTAAGACAAACATCTAGTGCGGTCTGCACCCCTTACAACACCCCCTGTGACACTACTGGCTAAACCCCATTTAATCATAAAGGTTGTGAAATAACATTTATACTACAACATTCTTGAACCATTATCAATATAGTTCCGTGGAAGAGATTTGTTTGTTACAGAAGTAGCCTTCATTGATGCACAGTCTACTGTGAAATCTGATAGTCCATATGTGAGAGGTACAGTAACTGCACTCCATGGCACTACCCTTTCACAGGCAAACATTAGAGCAGTTAATCTCCTGTGCAGTTCTGCGGTCGTACAAACCGCTAATCCACACAGAAATCTAAAACTGATCCCGTACCATGCTCTATTGTTCCAACCCGCTCACCTTATGGACTTTAACCTTGCAGATGGGATGGACAGCCCTATCGTATGAATTCCATTGCATTCAGAATTGCGTTCCAAACGACATTGACATCTGCCCGATGCATGCGCAGATGTAACGTTGAGTCTTACTTATGCAAGATGTTGTATAAGTAGTCTAATGTTATGAAGAATGGATCTTGTTCCCAGCATTGCGCCCTGGGCATTGGAACCATTTTCACCACTCTTGAAGTATGGATGTATGAGTTTTTTCTTTACATCTCATTGTGGTTTGTTTTTATAGCATATTCAGATAACAATCAATAGTATTCTTTGATTGTTGTACTGGAATTCTCCTTGTGTCTTCTTTGAAACCCCACTCCCCCAGCCCCATCTACCTGGGTACAGGATCAATTGCCAGCATGTTTTTAGAATAATTTATGTCTCATTCAGTTTGTGTGGTACAGAAACATTATGTATTGGTTTGTCATGTTATGATATGTTCATTCTGTGTGGCTCTGAAAGCGGTTGTGTTCCATTATTAGGATTGGATTTGCACTGCTTTTTGTGACTGCATGCGCATTGATTTCCATACAAATCTGTTGCCTCTAGATCGCTACCTTAAGGTAATCTTAAGATAATGGTAACGACTCCGAGTGGCCTCACCTCATTTGTATGGTAGCAGGGATCTGGCTCTAAATGCAGCACGAGCATAAATCTGAATTTGGACACATTTTTCAGTGAAGTATTGCTTGTCCCAGAGCTCACAGTCATATTATATACAACTCTGTACTTTTTTGTACTTTAATCTTCATAATTTACTTCTACTTCCAA
>WWET01000801.1:453630-474741 GCA_011038615.1 Limnodynastes dumerilii | reverse complement strand
TACTGTACTGCACCCCATGACGCACATACAGACATACCTGCATCCCATAATACACACACATCACCCCGTAAAGCTTATATTTACACACACCACCCCATAATACATGTATACACACAAAACACCGTAATATATACTCACACACCACACACCCCATCTCATAATACATGTAAATAAAGACATACTGCACCCCATGACGCACATACAGACATACCTGCATCCCATACACACATCACAAAAAATATATATATATATATATATATATATACATACACACACACACCCCATCTCATAATACATGTAAATAAAGACATACTGCACCCCATGACGCACATACAGACATACCTGCATCCCATAATACACACACATCACCCCGTAAAGCTTATATTTACACACACCACCCCATAATACATGTATACACACAAAACACCGTAATATATACTGTATACACACACCACGCCATAATAAATATATACACACAAAACACCATGATACATATATGCACAAATCACAGCATAACACATTTATACCCACACACTGCACCCCATAACACACACACCACACGTCCCAACATTCCCGATTTCAGTGGGACAGTCCCGCTTTCGGGAGACTGTCCCGCTGTCCCGCCCGCATTACAACTGACTCTCGGGACAAAGTTGTTGGTTTTTTTTCCAGTTACTGTAGCCCGTGTGGTGCCGCATATGCGACTGGGCTTTTTTTTCCCCTTCCCCTACAAGCAGTATTGGTAATACAGGGCTCCTACGGAAGCCCTGTATGATCTGTTTCTGTCAATCACAGTGACGGTCACTGTCCTTCACAAAAACAGATTTGGTCATACAGGGCTTCTGTAGCAGCCCTGTATAACCTGCACTGCTTATTGGACACGTGACCGCCGAAAGAGAGAGAGTGGGAGCCCGCGGAGGAAGGAAGCAGAGACACCGTCACAGGTAAGCTAGAGAGAATAATATTACAGGGGCAGATATATAAGGCTGGGCAAAAACAGGGGGCAAATATAAAAAGGCTGGGCAAAAACAGTGGCAGATATATAAGGCTGAGCAAAAACAGGGGCAAATATATAAAGGCTGGGCAGAAACAGTGGCAGATATATAAAGGCTGGGCAAAAACAGGGGAAGATATATAAAGGCTGGGCAATAACAGGGGCAAATATATAGAGGCTGGGCAATAACAGGGGCAAATATATAGAGGCTTAGCAATAACAGGGTCAGATATATAGAGGGTGGACAAAAACAAGGCAGAAATATGGAGGCTGGACAAGTAATATAGGGCATAAATATGGAAGCTGGAAAATAAACAGGGGAAGATATATGGATGCTGGACAAGTAATAAGGGACATACATTATGCAGGCTGGACATATTAACAGGGGCAGACAATATGGAAACTAGACATTGAAGCAGGGGCAGATATATGGAGGCTGGACATATAATAAGGGGCAGACAATATGGAGACTGGACATAAAAAGGGACAGGCATATGGAGACTGGACAAATAAAAAGGGACAGACATAAAGAATAGACATATAAAAAGGGCCAGAGATATGGATGGCTGGACAAATAATTAGAGGCAGACCTCTGGGTGGTACAAGACACACCTACTTCCCCAGACACACCCACTTGGCGGTATAAGACACACACCCCCTAATGTCCTGCGAAAATTTTGTCCCTCTTTCCAATACTTAAATGTTGGGAGGTATGCACACACACACAATGTACCGCATAACACATACATAGATTTGTGATTTACCTGATGTCAAAGGAGTTTTTCATAGAAGTCAGCAGCACCGCAGAGGCAGGAGAAACACTTATTCCTCCCCTGAGAAGGAGAACTGGTCACATGGCCAACACTAGAAAGGTCCTGGTTTTAGCTGATTTAATTTGGTGCTGATAATTCCAGGATATGTTCATCCTGGAATCTGAAGTTTTTCTAAGTTCTAAGTTACATTTAGGGGTCTGCTTCTCAAATCTCTGTGGACTGTATTAGAATCTACAATCTGAAAAGAGACAGTGATTTTGTTCTGCATTCTAAGGTTAATAAAGTAAGCAGTGACTGATGGACTACCAGGCAGAAAATTATAGTCCAGAGCTACGTCCGCTAGCGTATTCACACTAGCCGGAGACGTTAAAACGCTATTTTGTATGTACTCCGCATGCGCGCGGCAGATGTTATGGCACGTAACTCTTAACGTACGTACCATCCTAGTATCAGAAGCGTAACTATGTATGAAGGAGCATACTAGCCATACGACACCCGTAATTACGCTTCGTAGGCGAGATGAGGCATTTCAATCATACAGTATGGGCGTGCTTAGGCGCGTAAGTACGTGCAGCCATTACGGCCGACAGGAGTTACACTTTGAAAAGTTAAGGTAGGATTTGGAAAGAGTAAAACGGCAAAAGTACGTACGACCTAAGGGAGTGCCCAGTAATTATGATAGCGTTGAAATGGAAAGGGAATGTAGGTCTGGACCTACCCCCTTGGTTCTCATTTGCTGCAGGGTTAGCGGAGTGTGACTAACAATATGGTCATGATTGTTTGGTGTAACTTAATGTATGTAATACAGATAAACAATCAGAAAATAAGTTAATATTAATGAACAAAAAGTGAAAATGACTATGTGATATTTTCAGGTATACAAATTTCGTGTTGTCACGTTATGATTCCAAATCTACACTAATTATCTTTATGATTATTAAGTGGTCAGAAAAATAAAATTGAGTATTATTGTTTTTTAATACATACAGCAAAGTGTGTATGTTGGGTAATACAGGACTTTGCTCACAGATGACAAAGCTTTAAGAAGGTGTGGATAAGCATCTCCACCTAACTTAAAGCTCCCTGGCACAGAGGCTTCCCTAACTTCCCGTGTGTATTTTCCTTCTTAAGAAGGAAAATACGCGCTGACTATTTCCTACTTTGCATTCCTCCCCCCACCCTCACTATTCTTAAGACCTCCCAGGGGCTGAGAAGGCATGCCTCCTTCTTCCTAACCAACTATGTGCAGTCTTTAAAGACTGCAGGTAGTCAATCTACATACCTAAGTGGTACATAGATTGCGTAATTAACCTACTACACATGCGTTGTATGTTAATTCTTAATTCTACGCACCTAAGAACTTTTTAGGAGTGACCATGGTCCACAATGAAGTAAATTATCATTTTATCATGCTAATTTTACAGTCCGTGCTCTATTATTTCTTTAATTTATTTCTTCTGATTTTCATTTAATTCTACTTAATATAAAACTCAAAAATGTAACATATGACGGTGTCGGAAGAAGCATGTTTAAATAAAATTACTGACCTTCTGTTGAGTTACATTTGGATAGCAGTGTGTAATCATGCAAAATGTGCAAACAATATATTAATGTCACTTCCGATAGAGAGGTTGACGTTTGTTTGTAATTACAGAAGACAGCTGTGATATGAGAGTCTCAGAGGAGGAAAACCTCATCATTCATTCTCTCTTGCTATAAACTTCACTGAGCTGAATCCATTTTAACTGAACAAACAAAAAGAAAAAGACTTATTAAAAGACCAAATGAAATGTGGCTTAACATTCGTCACTTTGATAGTTTTTTGTGTTCTGGATTTTAAAGTAAACTCTATCTATCTATCTTCGACCTGATGAAGAGCTACCTGCATGACTAGAACTATAAATATACAATAAAAAAAATAAAAAAAATCAATTAAAGTACTACTGTAACTCTCCAAAGTCATTGTAATTTTTTTCCAATGTACCCTATCTGTTTGAAGTTTTGAAATCAGCAGATAGCTATGAATTTTATATCAGGTATGTTACATGTAAAAAACAAAAACCCAAGCAACTACAGTAAATAAAACAACTAAAACTTACCAACATACAAAATATTTACACAAATTAAAGACAGATGGTCAGATGTAGATTTGTGCATCATTTTTTATGTGTAACAACGAATAAAACACAAGCTTGTGAAGAAGAGCTTTGTGTACATTGTTGTAAAGACTGTTCAGTGGTTATATGTGTGTGTATTTACCTCCAACAGGACTGGGTAGGTACAAGTCAATGGGCCGGATCCTGGCCTATGCGCACCTTAAGGGCGCGCGAGGTCATAACGGCCGTGGTTGTAGCGGGGAGTGCATACCTCCTGTACTCCCCGCTCTCGGTAGTAAATCTGGACACTTACATGTCCAGATTCCTACCTTATCTTTTACGGCCACAGACCTAGTTGTAACGGGGCTTCCCCCGCCCCATCCCCACATTAACTTGTCGATCTCTGCTTTTACGGCGGAGATACGACTGTAGTAAAAGGGAGGACAGCCTCTTTTGCGTAACAGCTGGCGTACGTAACGTATGTTATGTAAGCTGACCATTACAACGTCATAAGAAGGTTTTGCGCATGTGCACAACCTTCCAGACAGGGGAATTATGTACGTGCTGTACGTAATTCCCCTTTCGTACGTAACCCAGGATCGGGCCTGTTATAGAAGTATACAATTGCATATTTTTCAACTCAATTTATGTGTGAACATACAAGCCCACATAAAAAACCCCAGTACAATCCTTTGAAAAGTGGTATTTGTCCAAATAGATACAATTGCACACATTTATATTGTTTTTTGAGCATACACCTGCTGCTTTTACACAACTTTAAAATGGACCTGAATTGACCTATACAGCAAATGTGAATAGAGAAAAGCAAAAGACATACACTTAAAGGAGATAGAGGGGGGACAAATTATCACCAAATTCCCTTCTTTAAGTCACTAGGAAACTTTCTGTTTTTGGTGAGTGGTCACTAGGAAGTTTTCTCTATTGGTCAGAGATTACTACGGTGCTCTTTGATCACTAGGGTAAAACCTGATGGTTATTGGTGTAATGAAAATATGCAAACAACTATATTTTCTAACTTTTCATACTGACTGTGCAATCCTCTGTCAGTGTGTCCTCTCCTCTGCAGCAGCTCCCTCCCATCTGAGTGACGTTGGAGTGACACCAAGGTTACATCAGTGTCATTCAGTTAACAGAGAGCGTCGCAGAGGAGAGAAGAAGCAGCTTCAGCAGGGTAAGTTTGCAAATGGGAGGGGGGGGGAACACCAAGGGGAGAGGGGTGCACCAAGGGAAGGGCTAAATTCTTGCCCCCCCCCAAACAAAATGTTGTGATGTCCCTGGAAAGGACACAACATTGTGAAAGCATACCTATGGGACCATATAGTGAGGGGTACAGGAGCATGAATAGCAACAATAACAGGAGAACATATAGCACATGGGGCATGAGGAGGATGGGGAATATATGGCATGAGAGCAAATGACAGGGCATACAGGGGTACACATGACAAAGAAGACACGTGGCAAGGAGGGCAGGGAAATACTTACTGAAGAATGGCGGATCTTCAGAGAAACTCATTGCTAACACAAAAGTGAGAAAACAGATCGAGAAACAGAGATTAGTGTGGAGACGCATATACCCCCATTATGTGACCCACACTGTCTGGTGGCAGCAGTTGTCAGATGGCAAGATCCTGTTCTCTTACTTCCTATCTTTGTTCTCTGTATTCTCTATTCTTACCTTGTAGTTAACTTTTCCCCTTTTCAGCTTCTCAGCTTCTCTCTTGTGGTTCGTTCCAGGGCCGCCAAGAGGATTTCTGGGTCCCGGTACAGCTAATTCTTGGGGTCCCCCTATAGTTGACAAGTATAAATGCATCTGTGCCACCGCGAAGCGTCACAAATATGGGGTCACTCACCTCTTTCCTGCTGCTCACCTTTCTTCCTTTCTCTTCTTCCTTCCCTTTTCTTTCCTTAGGTACCTGACAGAGGACACAAAATTGTGACCATATATCTATTTGTGTGTGTGTGTGTGTGTTTGTGTATATATTGACAGAGGACACAAAATTGTGACCATATATCTATTTGTGTGTGTGTGTGTGTGTTTGTGTATATATATATAGAAAAGTGTGTGTGTGAGATTATGTTAGGTGCATCTCTAACACAGACATCAGCCTGTGACCCCCTTAGAGCCCCCAGGACCAGATCATGTTTTTTGGGCAAGATCAAGCCTATCACATTGCTGGAAAGAAATTTCAATGAAGACATCAGTCTCAGGAGTTTGGGGCGCCTTAAAGCATTAAAAAGATTTGTTAACATGCAAGAAAGAAAATATTAATCTTGTTACCATGACAACAGAAAATAAATAAACCACGGGGACAAACAAAATAGAGAAGAAACCATAAGAGGGAGAAAAAAAAAAAAAACAGAAAGCCATAGAAGGCAAAAACTGTGAAAGAGCATAAAAGGCAAAATTATGCTTTATAAGAGAGTCCTAATAGGTGTCCATAACCAGTAACTATAAATGGTGGCTGAATAGAGACATCATAGATAAAAGTGAAAAAAGAGGGGTGTCATCCCAACTGTAATATATGTGAATAGGCAACATTAAAATATTTTCCTCGTTAGACCATGGTGTACAAGGATAAAGCCAGAAAATATCACCTCTAAAGTGAAATAGCAAAGCCATAAGATAGTATTCAAATTTGCTTGCAGAGTCAGCAGAGTGGTAGCACGGTGATGATGTCCCACTTTAGATCATTCATTTTGGGGAAGAAGAGGCGGTGATGGAGGACGGCTGTGGAAGAATTTGAAGGTGGTCAAGTGGCTCCTGGTCTTGTGTTAACTGCATGAATAGAATTATCCGCAATGAGTTGGAGCTGAGATGAGAAACCCCAGCTGTATTTATAATTAGGTTGATGAAGAATTCTGGTGATATTGAGAAGGTCCTGACATTTACGGAGCTTAGAGGGGGCCTGAAGTCCTGAAACAGTTGGACTGAAGTTCCATTATAGGTTTCTTGTTAGCAGGAGTATTTTCTCTTCCACTATTTCCAAGTTGAATTTAACATTCACATTTCTGGGTCTTTGATTAGAGGATGGACGTGCCCAAAGTTCCCTGTGTACTCTATCTACCATCAATTCAGGTGTAGAAGCTTCAGGGCAATTGTGTCGAAACAGAACTGTAAGATGGCCTGGGTAGAAAATACATTAACAGACTGGAATATTGTGAATGCGAATATTGTTCTGGCAAGATCTATTTTCTAAATCCTCTTGTTTTTCTTTAATCAATTCCGTTTCTAAGCAATGAATCGCTACCTCTAAATAGAATTGCAATCTAAAAAAAAACTCATTAATTTTAGACTCCAGGAAGATGCCAGAAAGATTGAGTCAATCCAGGACAGGGAAAAAGAAAGACACATGCTTACATAACATTAAAAACCTATAAAGATAGGGGCTGGGTGTCTACCTAGGCTGCCATCAATGATCATCAGGTATAATTCTACCTATTCCTTATCCCTTGATAACAGCATAGGACCCCAGGTCATACTCAAGCTAACAATTTATGGGAGGGTAACACAATATTCTGACAATTTAAAAAAAAAAAAATTTTTTTTACAATTGGCAGGAAAGTCTTGAGTGCAAATTAGGCATAAGCTGAAGCAAGAATGTTAATTTTGTAATGCTTAGTAAAATGTATGGATGGAAGACCACCCAGCCACCTTCTAGAAATCTTGCATGGTAGCAGATTCTTTTTCCACCCAGAACATGGTCATAGCCATGGTTGACAGATGTACGTCTGTTGGATGCATGATCTGTTCTATCTTTTGATTGTCAACTTTGCAGCTGAACCACCCTTGTTTTTGCCTTCAGGAACAACAAATAACTGCTTCACCTTTTTAAACTGCATATTCCTATCTAAGTAAATATCAACAGTTCTAACTACATCTTAAGCATGAAAAATATTTTCCTTTTCTGCAATTTGATTAGGACAAAGACAGCAAGACCTTTTCCTGGTTCAAATGCAATTTAGAAACGATCATGGGAAGACGTTAGGTTTAGTCCTAAGCACTACCTTGTCTTAATGAAAACAAGTATAGGCTCTACTGCCCAAAATGTTTGTATTACTGAGATCCTCCTATCTGATGTGATTGCTACTATGAAGGTTATTTTCCAAGACATGAACCTAAATGGAGTTTTTTTTTTACAATGATTCAAATGTTTAAGAGGTTAAATAGGTCTAAGACTAAACTAAGGTACCATGTTGCTAATGGCTGGCGAATCATGTTTTACTCTGATCACTGCTTGAATAAACTGTTTGACATACTTATTATTGGTTAAATTCAGATCCAAAACTGCACTAAGTGTTGCAGTTTGAAGCTTGAGAAAGTTGTCTAATCTAACTTGTAAAAATTCAGAGCTTTCTAAGAATCTAAGATTGACAAATGGAGAAAACAATTCATTAGAGTTTTCCACACAACAGGTCTTAAAAATTGCCCACACTGTGATAAATCTTAGAGGTGGTAGGTTTTCCAGATTTAATTACCTTGGATGAAAATCCTTGGTTAGGAAGGTTAGCAACTTCAACAGCCATGCAGTCACTTGTAAAGCCTGCAGGCATGGTTGACATATCTTGCCACATTTCAAAAGTCCCGGAAAAGAAGTTAGCCTCCATTGTCTGCTGTTATAGGAACCATGCTCTTCCTGGCCAGAACGAAAAAAACTTTTATGAAAGTTGATTGGGCCTTCATGATCTTGTTTTACCTTTTCAATCATGGGTATCAGTGGAAAGACATACCTCAGATGGCATTGCCACTGCATTGACAGGGAGCCTGGGCCATATTCACAGATCCGTTTTGGCGTCAATATACGTGCGTATTTTTAGGATCAGAACAACCGCACATGCGTAGTAATTTTTTTCACGCAAGTTACGTAGCATTTATGCACAGAAGTCCATTAGGCACATACTTGTGAATGGCACTTAGGGACATACATGCGGAGGGGAGGGGTTGAATTTCGTACGTTAAAAATAAGTGAGTGGGTGGGGGAAGCATTTAAATGGGCATTTGAGGGCGCGGTTAGATAGATACGCACCTTAACATACGCCCGTATCTACACATGTAGAGATAAGGGTGCCCCATGGTGGCGTAAGTTACCGACAACACGACTGTGTGAGGGGAGTGTCATGGGTGTTACCTTGCTGCGTGTGTGCGTATAATTGCGTACCTTATAAACTGATCTATAAATACGGCCCTCTATGCCTGGAATTCTTGTTCCAGAGACTCTAGAGAGAAAAAAAAAATGTATTTTTGGTTTTGCGAAGGTTGGAGAGGAGACTCTTCCCAGTTTATTATCAACCTGTATTGTTGGAGTATTTGTAAAACTCTGGATGTTCCCACCTGTTTGACTTATCTTGCCACAATTAAGAAATTGTCCAGGTAAGGCCATACTGATATTCCCTCTGATCAGAGATTTGCTATGGAAATTAGACCTTCGTGATAGTTTTTGAAAAGGTTGAAAGGCCGTATGGTAAAGCCGCAAAAAGTGTTGCTGAAAAATCTGAAACCTTAGATACTTCTGATGCAGATGTAGAATATGAACCTGAAGGCAAGCCTCAAATCTATTACCTGTACATTCCGTTTGTACAGTCCTGGAATGATGATCCTTATGAATTCCATCTTGAACGATACAAGAAAAGGTTTAATGTCCTCAGATGAAGAATAACTTTAATCCCACAAGTGAGATTTCAAAGAAAATGACAGGTGTTTTACAATTTAGGAAAATGTGCTGCATTATAGAGATAGGAGAGAGAGTTCAAACATGTCAAGTAAGAGCCCTCTGCTGGGTGCACCGACACTGCCTTCACATGAGAGGAGTAACATGGCCACTTCCCTCGGTTTTTCCTGTGTGCTGGAGGAGAAATCATCCGTAATAACTCCTTCTAGTGGGCTGGGGGGTGTTTTTAGCTTGAGGGGGACACAGTGAAAATTTCAGCTTACTGTTTGCTGTAATAAGAGAGATAAAAGCTCCAAATCACTGTGTGAGTAGGAAGCTCTTGTCTCCTAGCAACGTGATAATTTATTCACTGCACTGAGGGGTGATCTAAGGGGAACTCTGACATACAGCAGTCATGTACAGTCTTCCTTGGCCTATATTACAAAGACAATGCTGAGGGTGACTGTGAAGATACAGGTCCTTCAGATCACTCAGACACGGAGTATAAGGAAATCCAGACAGGTTTATTACAATGCATCAGAGTAAGGGCATGGAATGAAGCCCAGCACAGGCAGTAATAAGTCCCACAGAGAAGAAATGAGTCCATGTAAGTCCAGGGGTAAGAGTTCCACAGTGAGCCCGGGCAGAGAATCACCTCTTAGCCCAGTATAGTCCAATGCAGCAGCAGGGCTGGCTGGAGATTAGCCTCCAACACCCAAGCCCTTCAGGTACCAGCTTCAATTCTTTCTCTCTCCCTCTTGCTCACCCATTTTACTCAGGACCCCCCCTCGCAGACATGTGACAGGTGAGGGGGAATGTGATTGGCTCCTCACTGGTTAGGGGCAGCTGTCCATCAATATCTAAGACAGGGTCCACTCCCTATGCACACTAGCAGACCCCCCTGTGGAGATGGTGCCAAGGTGTCTGGCTGAGGCCCAGGCAAACTCTTGGATGGAGATAACCTATGCCCTCTTGTAGATGTGTGATAAGGAGCAATCACTCCCAGATTTAACCCTTAATAGTCATTTGTGATGTCACACACCTCTGGTTTCCTGTAGAGAAAGGAGGGGGCAAGGATACACTGAAAGTACACAACTGGTCTCTTCCTGTCCTCTGCAGGGATGTATAACCCTATATGGACCTGCAGAGAGGGGGGTCAACGGATCAATGCAGCTACAGCCTTCTTATGATAACTGCAAAGTATAACACACAGTCTCTCATAGTAATGACCAGGGCTAAAAAGTACAGCCTGGGTATGGATTGGGATAAGGGGTGACTCTACTCCCCTCCCCCAGCCTGTTTTCTTTACAATCGCCATGGACACATATCACTCTGAAAGGAGGCAGGACCTTGCCGGCACCTGGAGAAATCAGGTTGGCAGCGACCATGGTGAACTCACTACCAGTATCTACCAGTGCCCAGATCTCTCAGCCCTCCAACTGTACCATCATCAGGAACAGGGTGGACCTGGGATACACCCACAGCAACCATGCTGACCATTGGCCGAGCCGCCTTTCCTGCACTGCAATCCATTGGCTCTCCCTGTTTTGGGCAGTCCCGCCACATATGACCCGGTTCACCGCATTCAAAGCATACTATGGGAGGCGGGGCCTTTGGCTTGATGACTGAGACCTGGGTTCGGGGCTTTGGTACCGGTACAAATCCTTTCCTGGCTTTGGTCAATTTCCCTAGGGTCAGGTGCCACTCAATAACCACTGTCAGCTCCTCATATGTCTGGGGATCAACCTGAAATACCCACTGCTGCACCGAGCGGTCTAACACCCACATAGCCTGTGCCACTTTCTCCACAATTTGCGCGGCCACGTTTTTACCCAGCTGCAGCCAAGCATTAGCCAGCCGCCAGTCATGGAATTTTTAGGCTTTGCTGGGGCCTGTCACTCCAATCCTGTTGAGTATAGCCTTCGTAAGGTCAGAGTAGGAACGTGACTGGGCCACAGACATATCCACATAGGCTCTCTGTGCCTCCCCTGTCAAACAAGGAGCCAGCTTGTCAGACCATTCCTCTTCAGGCCATTCCAATCGCATGGCCATGCGCTCAAATGTGCATAGGAATGCCTCAACGTCATCAGCTGGAGTGAGCTTAGGCAGCCTCTCCCGCTCCTGCCCACCTTTCCTCAGCTCTTTAAGCTCTTCATACATCATCTGAACCTGAGCTTGGTGACCCTGTAATTGCGTTTGTTGGCTCTGTAATTGGGTTTGCTGTTCCGGCAGCCAGTTTAGATATCATCTGGACCTGAGCTTGTTGGATCTGTAATTGGGTTTGCTGTCCGGCAGCCACTTCAGATATCATCTGGACCTAGCTTGTTGGCCCTGTAATTGGGTTTGCTGTCCAGCAGCCACTTCAGCTAACATTCTCAGTATTTCCTTCATTTTACTCTGTAAACTTAGGAGGCTTAATATAATTTGCCAGCCTCACCAGACAGTGTTACCTGACACCTGTCTGCTCTACTGGCCACTTTTAACACAAGACTGCAAAACAATTTGCTAATGACACGGTGGCCCTTTAAGGCTGATTCTCACACAACTCTCATTAACCCCAAGTTGCCCTGTCCTCCACCAAGGCACAAACAAAACTGGGTTTATTAAGCAAATCACCTTTCTGGCTTCTAGGCCAGCTGCACAATGTATACTTTAAACACAACTTGTCAGTTTTTAAACACAGATACTGTAGCTGTCTTACCCAGGCAGTGCAGCATGTAAGTGTCCCACCACAGTTCAAAGGCTCTTCAAGTGCTCCACCCAATAGCTGCCCAAGTATGCTAACCCAACCCCCGGCCTATCACTTGGGCAGCTATTCTGCTGTCAAGAGCCCTGACCCTCTGTCACTGTAACACATATATCAATAGAGCACAGGTGCTGCTGATTAGCCCCACCCTGATCACACCAGTTTCTCTGCTGCTGCTCTAAAACCTGGTCAGGATCCTCCACATTACTCTCATGTGGAGATATGCTGTCTCTGTCACATTACGTATTAAATCTTTCCACATTAGCCAAGGTGATAATTGCCAGATCATGGATGGCCCCTGATCCCGCCATGGTATCGCTTAAGGTGACGTTGGTGAATGACACAGTGGGTCATGAGTCGTTTCTGTACACTCAGAGAAAGGCCGGACACAAATATTACAAGGTCTGGACTAGATGGTGTGAGTCCCCTTATGGTGTAACCCTGGAGGAGTGATCTGAGATATCTGAGTTTGTCCCTACAGTGGTGGGGTAAGGTGTTATTTTTGAATGCTTATGCTGATTACCTGTCCCCTTGTGTCACAAACTAATCTAGTTGGAGATGGCTTCCTTCCTCTCCCCTCTAATAAGAATCTTACCCTAGTGCAGTGCTCCGCAACCAGTGTGCCGCAGCAAGTTGCTAAGTGTGCCGCAGGCCTATCGTCCCCTGACTCGGCCCGTTATGATAAAAAAAAAATCAAAGTAGAACACGGAGCTGCTGCACAAGCGCAGCAGCTTCTGTCTTATGATCGCCGCAGGGGATTCACGTCTGGCCGTTAGAGCCAGCATGGAAATAACCAGCAGCAGCTTTAAAATTCAAAATGCCCGTCCCCCTTCCCCCTCACATGGGTAATGACAACCTGAGAGAACAGCACCGATCCTCCCTCACTTCCTTCCCTCACGGTGCTGACAGCTCAGTAAAGATTTCCCCCGTGCCCTCCCCCCTCAGCCCAGCACCGATTCTAACTTCCCCTCTGTCCCTCACACTGGCACAGCTCAGCGAAGATTTCCCTCCCCCTCGCATCAGTCCTCGCATTCCTCTCTAATGACGGAAGAAAGAAGAGGAGCCTGAGAACTGGGACTTAGGTAAGTTACACTTTTATTTATTTTTACTGTTTCCTGTGTGTAAATGTATGTATGTGCTACATATGGATACATGTACTGTGGAGAGGAGCTCAGGGGGATCCAAAGGAAAGAGAAGTCAGCAGAATAAAAGGTAAGTAAAGGAGCAGAGGGGGGACAGTGTGTATGATGAAGGGACACTGTGTATCATGAAGGGGCACAGTGTGTGTGTGTGTGTGTGATGAAGGGGCACAGTATGTGTGTATGATGAAGGCTGCACAGTGTGTATGACGAATGGGCACAGTGTGTGTGTGTGTGTGTGTGTGTGTGTATGATGAATGGGCACAGTGTGTGTGTGTGTGTGTGTGTATGATGAAGGGGCACAGTGTGTGTGTGTATAATGAAGGAGTAACAGTTGAAGGGGGCACAGTGTGTGTGCTGAAGGGGTAACAGTTGAAGGGGCACAGTGTGTGTCTAATGAAGGGGTACAGTGTTTGATGATGGGGCACACTTTATGATGAAGGGGCACAGAATATGATGAAGGGGCAACAGTTGAAGGGGGCACAGTATGATAATCAAGGGGGTTGATTAAAAGTTGTAGTTAATATTAGTCATAGTTAAGCCAACATAGTTCATTTTAGTTATAATAAAAAAACGTTATTAGCTGCCATGTTAGATTTATCAAATAAAAAGTAAAAATTAAATGTAATTGTTCTGTATGCACTTTGTAATTCCTGCTTTTTTGTATATTTTTGCTTTTGGTGTGCCGCGGAATTCTGGGAAGGGCTTAGGTGTGCCAACGGTGAAAAAAGGTTGAGGAGCACTGCCCTAGTGGATCAATGCCTTGTGGTACAAACAGACAGCTCAATATGCGATGTATACTCCTCATGTAAACTTGCCGACATGTACCTGGTTTATATATGTGTGCTCCTGTGCAGTTATATGGTGGAAGTTGGGAAGGTAACAATAGCAGCAGTAAACAGAGAATGGGGGGTGTGGTGTGATGAAAAGCGCTGTGTTAATTAAACTAAAACACTAAAAAGGTTCTCCTATTACTTATACAAATGGAGGCATGTAACAACAATACTTATGCAAATAGGATATGTATGGTTTAATGGAGTATACACCAGGGGGCTGATTCAGAGATGCGATTGCGAAAAGATCGCAAATATACGCACCTTAGCTAAGATCTTAGCAGGTTCCAGCCCACTGCATAAACAGACACTCCCCTTGCAAACAGCGGTGGATCTTAAACTTAGACCACCATTGACTTGCCTTAACTATACGCTGTCATTTGGGATCTTAAGTGACGTGGGAGCGTTCATTTAAGATCCTAAGTGTCAGTCCTCGCCCACTTTCCCTCATTTCCCTGCCTCCCCCGCCCATTTCCATGCAAATCCTTAAGATCTTAAAGATTTGCAGCACTTAAGATCTTAAGTGCTTGCGTGCTATTCAAACCTACGCTCTTAGCGAACTTACGCTCCTAACCGCTACGTAAACGGCGTTGCACTATTACTACGCATGCGCATTTTTGCAAATTTTCTAGGATCTTAAATATACGCACCTAAGTGCCGTGGAAATCGCATCTCTGAATCAGCCCCCAGATCTTTATACAATCCACCAATAAATAAATAAACAGGTGCAGCAAATATGTTAATTGATAATAAATAAATTAATAGTAGAAACGGATAAATTGACCAATGAATATATATATAAAGAAAGAAAGAAAGAAAGAAATGAATAACCTAATTTCAGAATAAATGTATGCAGAATGTAAACCAAATGGGAGCATACATAGAGAACAGTAAAATAGGATATATATGATCCAATAGAATATATAACAAATCTTTATACAATCCGTCAATAATTAAGTGCAGCAAATATATTAATTGATGATAAATAAATTAATAGTAGAAACACATAAAATAGCCAATGAACATATATAAAAAAAAATAAAAGGATGACTTAATTCCAGAGTGCAGAGTGTAAAACAAGTAAAATACACAAAGGCTCAATTGGAAGGAAATGAGTCCATTAATCCTGATAGCAACTTTACAGTTTAGAGTCCATCCATAAAAGTCCATAAATAAGAGTAGCCCCTTTGAATAAGAAGAGTCCATCCACTTGTAGTCCTTAGAGTCCCAATAAATGCCTCAAAAAATGGAAAAGAATTTCATATATGAGTACAAACAATTTTTATTGAGCATACATGAAAGTTAAAAGAGTGTTAAAATGATAATGGTAAATAAAGGAAAGTTCAATCATTGTGAAGCAAAGGCAGGACAGAAGTAAACAAACGGGGAAGACTGCAGGTACACGTGCCGTACTTCCTTTAGCGTTGAAGCAGCTTTCCCAGGTAGCTGGCGAGTGATGACATCAAAGAAGGCAAGAGAAGGCTGTGGGGGGGTCTGTAGTCATGGAAACCAGTGACATGTTTCGGGGCCAATGCAGGTCCCTTTCTCAAGCTGAATGTGAACTGCATTGAAGGGGCTAACTCTTATATAGTAACAGAACCATCTGGAATTGATTAGTTCTGTTAATTGGCATATGTATGTAAAACAGTGGCTACAAATCCAGCATGGCAGGGGGACATATAAAAAATAAAGTAAACATTTTACATATCGCAATATGGTAAAAACATCGGTGAACAAATTATATATAAAAATTGTTAAAACCTTCTCGCGCCCTAACCCTTACAATAATCTCGGCAACAGTATGGTGTGCAAGAAAAATCACTAATCAGAAAACACAGTTCATAAAGCAGTTACACACAGTCTATAGTGCAGGCAGCTAAGTCTCTGTAAAACAAGGAATCCTCAATGTTTTCTCCTTAGTCTTGACCACTTTGAAAAAGAACCCGGAGGGTTGGAAACGCGTTAGAGGAGCCGACAAACAGCAGACATTAAAGATCTCACCGCAAGCCATCCAGCACCACGATCGTTCTCTGCAGTAGTGGATACCCGGGCCATCTTCGCAGGGATTCTGTCATACCATCTATCGGTTTTGGACTTCTGGTACGCAGGGGGTTTTTTATGTGCAGCTGGTTTTATTATTTTACCTTTTGAAAGCATTTTTAATTGGTACTAATGGTTCAATTTTTTTGTGTGAATAAAGTTTCCTCTTGAAACGTATTACACTATGTTTTTTTTCTTTCTTGTTTTTTTATACCTGAGGGACTAAGGAGAAAACATTGAGGATTCCTTGTTTTACAGAGACTTAGCTGCCTGCACTATAGACTGTGTGTAACTGCTTTATGGACTGTGTTTTCTGATTAGTGATTTTTCTGACACACCATAATGTTGCCCAGATTATTGTAAGGGTCAGAGCGCAGGAAGGTATTAACAATTTTTATATATACTTTATTCTTAGGGGTAGGTAGAATCCCCTTGTTTATTACCATCCTGCAGCCTGTTTAGCGCGAGGTTTTCTTCCTCTTGCTTATATTATTAACACCTGTGAACAAATGACCTTAAGGGAAAATATGGTAACAGGGCAAGCAACCACAAGCTAATAGCTGGAACGAAAGTCCTAATATTCCTATTGTGGGATATGTCCAACATGATGAGTCTTCAAAGGGTTAATGGTTAATCTAAGTGCATAGTATTTTTAGAAGAGTGATAGTAACGAGATCTCTCGCATGAAGGGGAGACTATAGTAATATGCAAGGAATGTGATAATACAATTAAAATTAAGTGGAAATAAAAATAATAAGAATACATGAGAAATAAATAAATAAATAAACAAATAAAAAATAAAGATATGATGAATAGGATAAACCCAAGAGTATTGGATGAATGAGAGTCATTCCTATAGGTGGGGTGTGAGACTGAGAACTTATAAATGGTCAAAAAAACAAATAAATAAATAAATGAATAAACAGAATAAGTACAATTAGAGGTAGATTAAGAATCATCACAAAAATATTTGGAAGTTCCATTAAATGGAAAAATGGAGAGGAAGGAAATTGAAGAAGAGCCGAAGTATAAATAATAAATAAATAAGGGCCCATGGAGGAGGGGAATACTCAGGTGAAAAGGACATGAACCATGGCAGCATAGGTCACCCAGACTCACAGCAGTATTCTCAGGTGGTCCCCCAACCCAGTACTAGCCGAGCCCAAGCCTACTTAACTTCCAAGATCAGACGGATTTGGGTGTGGCCAGGCTGGTATGACTGTGGGTATGTGGTGGCAGAAATAGGTGGAACTCATAGGAACCATTTGAGTTCAAAGTCCAAATTCAACCCATTAGGACTGATGAAATATATTAAAAAATATATTTCATCTCCGCTTTGGCCAGACGGGTGGCAATATCTTTCTTTCCCCAGTTTTCATTAATGAGTTTGATGCCAATACACTGCTTAATGGATGAGGGGTTACACTGGTGAGCAGACTTAAAATGGGAGGAGACTGAATGAGTGAGTACCCCCTTCCTAATGTTCCGGAGGTGTTCACCCCACCGGATTCTTAACGCTTGCGAAGTCCTACCTACATACTGTTTCCCACAACAACATTCTAGAAGATACACACAATGGTTGGAATTGCAAGTAATACATTTGTTAATCTTAAAAGTCTTGCTATTGCTGTTGGACACAAAGGAATCGATTTTCTTAGTAGATATATTGGGGCAGTTCCTACACATCACGCAGTTGCCACAGCGATAGAAACCTTTGTTCCTGATCAGACTTCTGGTTAGATTAGGGGCAAAACTGGACTTAACCAGACAATTCTTAATATTGGGGGCCTTGCGGTAAATAATCTGGGGTTTGTCGCTAATGTGTTGGGATAGATCTGGGTATTGCAGTAGGACATCCCAATGTCTGGTGATAATCTTCTTGATATCTCTATGATTATCAGAAAATTGAGTAATAAACGGAATATCCCTACGGTTTTCCTTGGGCTTCTTTTGAGTGGGGGCTATGAGGGTATCCCTATCTAGTTCTAAGACCTCCTCAGAGATAGAGCTCAGTTTCGAATGATCATAGCCTTTCTGGTGAAACTGTTTGCTCATGATCCCCATTTGTTGTATACAGGTCTCCCTGCTGGAGCAATTCCACCTAACTTGTAGCAGCTGGCCTTTAGGGATATTATCAAGCCATGGGAAGAAATGATTGCTGGTAACAGGAATAAAGGAATTGGTCGCTGTAGGTTTGATAACATTTTTGGTATGGATCTCGTTGTTTTGAATGTAAATGGTTAAGTCAAGGAAATTGACCTCCACATTGTTAATATTGTAGCTCAACACAATACCCCTATCATTTGAAGTTAGAGACTCACAAAGCTATTAAGAGCATCATCTGACCCTTTCTAAATAAATATGATATTATCTATGTATCTTTTCCATAGGACCAGGTCTTCCCCTGCCGCTGAAATTGCGGTTTCTTCCGAGACTGCCATAAACATGTTTGCGTAGTAGGGGGCAAACCTGGTGCCCATGGGCCGTGCCTTTTAGCTGCAAGTAAAATTAATCTTTAAAATGGAAAAAAAGTTGTTTGTGAAAATAAATTCAATGTCTTCTATTAGAAACTGTTGGAGATCTTCTGTGTATTCTGATTCACTTAAAAATTGTCTAACTGCTTGGATACCCCCGGTGTGGGCTATGATGGTGTATAATGAGCTCACATCCGCGGTGACCAGCCTAAAACCAGGTTCCCATTTCAAATTCTTTAAAATGCATAAAATATCCTGAGTATCCTTTAGATATGATTTAATCTTGGACATAAAACCTTGTAAATAATTATCAATAAAAACGAATAAGTTCGCAGTCATAAAATCCGTTCCGGCCACAATAGGTCTCCAAGGGTGGATTGGAGAGGCTCTTATGAACTTTGGGTAAAACATATAAAACTGGTACAGAAGGCTCATCATTAAAAGGGAAGGATATTTCATCCTTCGTGATGGTGCCTTCATCTAAAAATTTGGATAAAAACAATTGGAGATTCTGTTGTAATCTTTCAGTGGAATTCCCTTTCAACTTCTTGTATGTAGTTGTATCTCCTAATTGTAGCTCTACTTCCTTTTGGTAATCATCCACGTTCATGATCACTAACCCGCCCCCTATATCGGCGGGTTTATTGATGATGTCTGTATAGGCCTTCAAAGTGTCTAACGCTAGTTTCTCTTTCTTAGTAAGATTTTGGGGCTTTCTACGTGACTTACAACTGCACATATGTTTGAAATCCCTCAGTTTCTCAAAAGTCCACCAGACCACCAGAGGAGACTAGGGATGATGACTACAAAAAGATGTTGTCCAAGTTGGAACATCTTTTATTAAAAGAAAGTAGGATATAGTGGGAAGTAGCATGTCTAGAGAAATACTAAATACAGAAAAAGTAGTACCCAAAGGCCTCATGACTGAGAAGGTAGCTTCCATTGAAGTAAGGGATCAAGTGTTTCATGACAAATGGAACCAGATCCTAGAGAAATGTTCACTCACTTTAATGGAGTTTATCATCCAAGAAAGGAGTGGGGTCCTAAGTCACACTAAAAGTGAGATAGAGGAGTTACAGAGAAAACTCACACCATTCTCCAATACTGAGGAACTTAAAGAGATAGAATCCCATATTAATAATTGGCTCTAAGTAAAGAGCTCCTAATTTTCTTCCAAGATTTAGTAAAATCCTTCAAGGCAAGTTCAGAAGCTGGGACTTGGGCTGCAGGAAGTTCAGAGAAAGGTGGAACTCTAGGATGTTGACCAAAGACCACCTTGAATGGAGTGGAATCCAGAGATTCATGGTAGTGGTTGTTATGGGCGAATTCAGCCCAAGGCAGCAGTTTCACCCAATCATCCTGGGAGGATGCGACGTATAAGCGGATGAAAGTCTCTAAGTCCTGATTGACTCTCTCTGTCTGCACGTTCGTTTGAGGGTGATAAGCGGAAGAAAATTTCAGGTTAATTCCAAGGCTGGTACATAGAGCCCTCCAGAATCTGGCAGTAAATTGAACTCCCCGGTCCAAGATGATCTCCTCCGGACATCCGTGTAATCGGAAAATGTGCTGGAGGAACAATTTAGACAGGACAGGAGCAGAGGGAAGTCCCTGTAGGGGAATAAAGTGAGCCATTTTGGAAAACCTGTCCACGACAACCCAAATGGTATCAAACTTATCACAGGGTGGTAGATCGGTGATAAAGTCCATGGACAGATGAGTCCATGGAGTCGTAGGAACAGGGAGAGGTTGAAGTGGTCCCATGGGCGCTTTCCGGGGAGTCTTATGTTGGGCACACAGGGTACAGGCATTGACGAAGTCAGTGGTGTCTTGGCGCATGGTGGGCCACCAGTAGTTCCGACTAAGGAGAGCAATGGTCTTGGTGATCCCCACGTGTCCAGAGAATTTAGAAGCATGGGCCCAAGATAAGATTTTGTTTCGAAGATTCTGTGGCACAAAAGTTCTTCCAGGTGGTGGAGGTCTGACTAGTTCAGTAGCTGCCACTTGAATGGGATTCAATATGAGCTGAGTCTTTTCTTCGTCTTGGTCAGGACTAGAGAAAGAACGGGATAAAGCGTCAGCTTTACGATTCTTGGATCCCGGTCTGAACTGTAAGGAGAAATTAAAACGAGAAAAGAACAGGGACCATCTTGCCTGGCGAGGATTGAGACATCTGGCGGTCTGAAGATATAGCAGATTTTTGTGGTCAGTTAGTACCATGAATGGATGAACTGCTCCTTCAAGAAGATATCGCCATTCCTCCAGAGCGAGTTTCATCGCCAGTAATTCTTTCTCCCCGATGGCATAGTTCCTTTCCGCTGCCTGGAATTTTCGGGAGAAGAAGGCACAGGGG
>WWET01000801.1:422427-439806 GCA_011038615.1 Limnodynastes dumerilii | reverse complement strand
TTGCTGTTAGAGATCAGAGTTACAAATAAAGAGAGGCCTAACATACCAGAAAATAGGTTCAGGGCTGTGTAATGTAAAGAGATGGAATTACAAAGCCATGGGAGGAAAGGGGTTGAATGCTCCTAATATTATTTGTGGCCTGCATCCTTTATAACAAAGGTTCTGGAAGCTTTTGCTCTAGTTGTTTAGGTCTATTCGTTACTAAAATACAGCATTAGGAAATCTGGATATGGAAGTTTCTACACTATAACAACTTCAGCATTTAGAAGATTATCCTTGTTATGTTACGTTTTAGGGTTTCAATAGTTCTTTGTTGTGTCATTGCTGTTGACGATGAACAAAGAGTTACACCCTTGCTGTAAAATATTTTCATACACGCAAAGACTCTGGGGCTTGTACATGTAAATGTAGGAAATTAGATAAATATATAATGTAATGACTGTATAATTAGTAAAAGTAACTCATTGCAGCACTTTTTGAGAGTTGTGAGCTCTTAAATTAACTGATGGACAGAGTACTGCAACAATGTGTGACGTATGCCCCTGTGCTAGTTTGAAGAAGTATTTCATGTTTTGTTGTCTTGTAAGTCTGGATATTTACATTTTGTCCATAGTGGTTATATTTTCGGTTGCAATATGTTGATACTTAGTCATGTGACTTTTTACATTTAAGAAAAACAGATAAAGGGATGGCTAGTGTTTTATTGAAATGCACCCTCTCATAACACATCATTGGCCTGATCCACTGCAAGGGATGATTGTTATATCACATAGTTTGTGCTGAGTAGCCATGAAAAGTTTTTTGGTTTTTTTCCTGGGACAACTTGGCTCTGGATTTGGATGGAAATCAGACATGGGTATAAATTACTAGTTAAAAGTTCTGAAAAGGCCATAAATGGCTTGTTTTTCTGTGAGGTTCCCCTAAATAAAAAGTGCATGAGTTTTACCTTACCAGCCCCCCTGGACATATTAGTACCTGGGTATTGTTACATACTTTTCAGAGTGTTATTTCAATCACTAGGCATATTGCATAATGCACACACATTTCCAGATAATCTGCACCCCACACCTGTCCTAATAAGACTGGCCCAGTGCCAATTGGGTTGTTCAAGAATTAGGAACAGATAAATAAGGTTGTCCGCATTCTGACAAGTCTGTTGTGCTTTACACTGTACAATAAATGTTTTTAAACAGGCAAAACTGGTATATACACTGAATGAAAAAACAAAAATTAAAACAGCCCTAGATCTTAAAAATAAAAATTAAACGGTCTTAGAACCTTGTTAATCACCTACTCTTTGCACCTACTCTTTGCATTTCCTGACCGATTTGCCCATTGTTTTATGTTAATACAGATCGGTGGCATACCAAAAATAAACATTTACACAAAGCAAAATGTGTAAAATCTTTAATTCTAAAGGGCCATGGCTTGTAATTTGTGTACAACTTCACACTTTTAAGTCTTTTTCTTAGGCTTTCATATTCATTTGTTTACTTATGTACATAACCATGAAAAATAAAGGTTATGAAATTTCATCTTAAACAATGACTTGTATAAAATCTTCTATTAATCCAGTAGAGTAGTTGATACAAACTGTATAAGAATTCTATACGAACTGTATAAGAAACTAATGCTGTATGTAATATAAATATTAACTGAATACTATATCTTTTTTTTTACCACAGGCTCGTCTAAAATTCCCTATAGATTATCCATATTCTCCTCCTGCATTCAGATTTCTGACAAAAATGTGGCACCCAAACATTTATGAGGTGAGTGTTTTGTTTTGGCAGATACAAAAAATTTAACTTTTTCTGTTGACTTTTCTCCTAGGCAGTTTTTGTAAGTTTTTATAATTAATACTGAAATCACATTAACAGTGGAAAATTCACAAGTATTAGGGTGGCATTCAATTGTCCGCACAGGAGCCAAATCAGCACTGGAGAATTTAATACTCCCTATTGTGTTCAACTGAACTCTTATGTAAACTGTGATGTTTGTGTTTCATACAGAATGGAGATGTGTGTATTTCCATCTTGCATCCTCCAGTAGATGACCCTCAGAGTGGAGAACTTCCTTCAGAGCGGTGGAATCCAACACAGAATGTGCGGTAAGCATCTTTTTAGACCCATCAGTAATATGGTCTACATAAGGCATGTCAAACTCAAAAACCCCAATTGGGCCAAAAAAGCATGTGGCTGCGATAAATGGGACGATTTCCCCCTGGGGAAAGGTCCCGATATCGGCACCATACACTGCCACAGGCTGGGAGCGATAATCTCTGCTGGAGAGCCTGCAGCCAGCCAATAGGTCTCTCCTGATTGGCTGTATCTCCTGTCAATCTTGACAGGAGACCCAGATTTCACACTGACAGGCTGCAAGCGCTCTGTCCTCTCTCCCTATGTCTGGCTATACAGCGCTGTATAGCCAGACAGGGGGTAGAGGACATAGTGCTTGCAGCCTGTCAGTGTGTGGGGCTCTGCAGCGCTATGTCCTCTCTCCCTGTCTGACTATACAGCGCTGTATAGCCATACAGGGAGAGAGGACATACAATTATCTGAAATGCCCACACACTGCACGATTTTGCTAGCGATAAACGATACTTTTTATTGCAAACCACCCGATCAGATTATCTGACGGCAGCCATTTTTTTTTTTTTTATTATCGGCCGTTTCAGTAAATTATCGGCACCACACACTAGAGCGATAATTCGGCCAATCCACGATAATTGCTAAATCGGCACGATAATCGCTCTAGTGTGTGGCCAGCTTTAGAGCTCGAATTCTATTTGCTGCGAAGATGGGATAAAGCTTGCGGTGCACTTTTTCCTATCTGTTACAGTAGGTAAAATTCGGTGATTTTTAAGGAAAAAATTTAGCAGGATCAGCTTTACACCGCAAATAACGCGAGTGCAAAGCTAATTGAATCAGGTCCCAAGATTGTGTGCTTCAAAAAAAATAAAAAGGTTTAAATACAATTTTTCTGCAGCTCCCATTAATTCCCCATTCATATGTCTCCAGCTTCCAGTAATTATCCATTCATAAGTCTCCAGCCTCCCCTATGTTCCCCCATAATGTGTCTCTCCAGCCTCCCCAGTATTCCCCATTTATTAGTCTCCAGCCTCCCTTGTTTATACCTTTCTTTCCTTTGATGCTTTCCGTCTGTGTCTTTCCTCCTTGGTGTGCACCATCTTCCAGCTCTTCTGTGTGACACTAGCCGTAAAGCAATCTGTTTCCTGTTTGCCGATGCAGCAGTTATACAGGACAGCAAAAAAGGGCTTTGCTATCAGCTGTCCTGTATGACTGCTGTGGCGGCTGATAGCAGGCCCTTTTCACCAATTATCGTGGGACTTCCCCATGTGAGGTGGGCTGCAAAATGAAAGCTTTTTGGCCGCATGCTTCCTGCGGGCTGCGAGTTTCGCGTGTTTGGTTTACATTCTTGTTTATTTTCCTGTAACTTAATGTGTGTTTGTAATGTATAATTTGCTGTTCAATATATGGATTCCCTTAATATATTGTACAACCGTTTTAGGATTATGTACTATGGCTATGCATTAAAAGCTTCCTGGTACTCATAGTTGTATAACACTCGGAGAGCCACAGGTTGGCGAAGACTCTACTACACCTTTACATTACACCGTTGGACACTTTTTTTTTTTTTCTTTCTGGAAATGGGTGGGCTTCCTATTAATCTTTGTGCTTGCATTCTCTTTTCATTACGTCAGTACTAGCCATGCTTTTTCTTCATTCCTGTGTCAGTGTTGCAGGTTTCTGTTCAATCCTATTTGTCTCTGACTGGGTATGTAGTGTTTTGTAACGAAGTTTGTTGACATTAGAAAGCATGCCTATTTTATTGGGATTCAACTAGTTTTATTTGTGCAGAAATAAGATTCTAACCGTGTTTATAAACGGAACCTACATAATTTGTGTATGATCGGCTTTAAAAATCTTATCCATCCTTTCTACGCTGTTCACATGCATCTCTGTTCTCCCATAAGCTGTGTACACACTGGAGATTTTTTTTCTGATTATTGTGCAGATCACACCATACTCAACTGTTTCAAAAGACTTAAGCTGGCCACACACTAAAGCGATTATCAGCCTAAACGCATGATTATCATGGATTGGGCCAAATATTGTTCTAGTGTATGGTGCAGATTTTTTGTTTTTCAAACGGCGATAAAACCATCCAAAAACGCTACGGCCCGATTATCACATATTTTGGAATTCCTGAATGATAATAGGACCCTAGCTGTGATTTTTGGAGGTACCTAGTGCTCTGCCCTCTCTCCCTCTGTGTAAAATGACTGCTGGATAGACATTTAACACAGGAGAGAGGGCAGAGCGCTGCAGAGCCAGGCTGCAGCGCTGTGTCCTCTCTCCCTCTGTCTAGGTATACAGCGCTGTATGCCCAGACAGAGGGAGAGAGGACACCGTGCAGCAGCCTGCGTGATTTTTATTTTTTCCATTGATAATTTTTTTATTTTTTTGCAGCCAACCAATAGGCTAGCTGCAGGCTCTCCAGCAGAGATTATCGCCCCCAGCCTCTGTTGTGTATGGTGCCGATATCGGGACTTTTCCCCAGGGGAAAATCGTCCCGTTTATCGGCAGCCACATGCTGGGAGCGATAATCGATCTAGTGTGTGCCCAGCTTTATCAACAGCTTTGGATCATTTGATCCAGATTTTTACGATCAACAATGTCTGCTTAAATCCTCAATTTGTATGCTGTATTCTTCCTGCATTAGGGTCGCCTTTCTGGGTGTGCATATTTAAATGTTTATTGGAGCAAAGGGGCTATGGGAGCTGATAGTCATAGAACAGCCAGCAAGTAGTGTGTAAGGATCATTCTTTATGCTGATCTATCTTAAAATCTTTTTATGCATATCGGATTGTTAGAAAAATCCCTAGTGTGTACCCAGCTTAACACCAGAATGGCTGAACAGTAATATCCACCATGTCTGACGTTAATATTAAGCCATTGTTCTCTCTTTTTGTACTGGGTGAAAGCTAGGGCTGTCCTGTGTGGTTTCTTTGTTAGTTATTAAGCAATTTGAAGGTCTAGCTCTGCAATGCAAAGCAGATCATATTCTAATTTAAACAAATGTTATTTATCAGCTTGAAACTGGCTTTAATTAACGCAATGCTGTTTTTGTTTGTACAATTTTTAAACAGGACAATACTGCTCAGTGTTATCTCTCTCCTAAATGAGCCAAACACTTTCTCTCCAGCCAATGTGGATGCATCTGTCATGTACCGTAAATGGAAAGAAAGTAAGGGACGTGATCGCGAGTACACAGATATTATCCGGTAAGGTGTTAACCTTTGTAGTAAAAAATGTCTTTGTAACTGGAGATAGTGTTTTTATCTGCACCTTTTTTTCCCCTATGCCCCTTTCTTAGCTATCTGTTACAACTAAAGACTAGATAAAAGAACCAGGGACCGGATCCTCCGTTCATAACATGAGCCCACTTACGCATGCAAAGCGTGTAAGTGGGTTCTGTGGACTGGAGAGCGAATGTAACTTCCATCATGTGTAATTAAGTTTCGTACAATGGCTTTTAAGTTAAAAGGAGCAGTGCTTCCCAAGCGTAAGTCTCACTATTTAAGAACAAGAGAGGGGAGTTCACTCCCCTCTCGTGCGGACAGACAGACCCCTGCACGTGCTGGGGTCTGGATTTGGTCCCAGGTATTTAGTTGTGCTTTGTTTCAGAGTTCAGCAGAAGCTTTTCACACGTTATAAACAAAGCATGTTGGGTGTGGTTTGCTGGGACGATGGACTGTTTTGTTTCAGACTATCGTATGGCAGCTGAATGCTAACAGTCTCCATTTTAGAAATCAGCAGTGCTGTGACTCCCAGGGTTGCAAATGTTGCTGTGCTTTCATTTAACCTAACCCTCTGTTTCTCTCAGCCAAATGCTAATCTACTACTGCCCTAACCATCCATGTCTGCCTTCACCTGCCACAGCCTCTGGCTATTGGGAACAGGTCGAAATATGTGCCCATTCACAATAGCGGGTTTTTCTTTTTAAAGCATATCGACAGTGATACAACTGCCATGCGTGTCCCTTCAGTGTTTTGGGTAGAAGAAAATCACCTACTTTGAAATGCCAATGAGGCCTGTATGTCAGAAGTTCGGTTGTCTCTATTTTGAATAATCAGCCTTTTTCAAATTTTATTTTATTTTTTTAAATGGGTGAGTATGCCAATCGGGATACTCTCCCGTTCATTTTCAGAACAGTCACCCGTCACAGACACCACCAGAGAGGCGAATAACCTCTCCGGGGACTTTTAGGGTTAGGGCGGTGGGTTAGCGTCAGGCTGTGGGGAAGGAAGACTTCGGGTTAGGGCCATAGAAGCGAAGGTTAGGTAAAAGGTTGGTGTTAGATTTAATACTTACCACTTGTTGCACCATGTTCGGTGCTCCAGGAATCTATTGCTTTGCCTCTTCGAAGCATGCTTCTGGAATTATTGGGGAATATTAGAACCTCTAAAAAGGACCAGTGTTACAGCCTACGACAGATCTCTAGGTTTAGTACTAATATTGAACTCCTGCTCTGACATTAAAAACACTGCTTCTACATTGCAGATCAGACAGCATCCTTGATGCATTGTAAGCTCTTCAGGTAAACTCAGTTTATTCCATATATCCTAGGAAACAAGTTCTCACAACTAAGGCAGATGCAGATCATGATGGAGTGAAGGTTCCCACCACCCTTGCTGAATATTGTGTGAAAACCAAGGCCCCAGCTCCAGATGAGGGATCTGACCTTTTTTATGATGACTACTATGAAGATGATGACCTGGAGGATGACGAAGGAGACAGTTGCTATGAAGATCAGGATGATTCTGGCAATGAGGAATCTTGATGTTGCCTGCTATTTATGCAGTGCTGGCCTCCTTTCTTTTCTTCTCCGTTAATAAAATAGACACTGGTTATTTTCTACTCTTTATTTCCTTGACCAGATTACCACCTATCACATAGTGTTAATGGTGTTAGAGAAATGATGGAGAATATATGCTTTGCCATACCCAACATATGGATGCTAATTGAGCTGCCAGTAGAGAAGGGTGGCTTAATGCTTGCAGTACAAGTTTGTGCCACAGGATGGCAGTAGAGTGCTTTGCAAGTCCTGCTGCTAACTTCCCAGCCATTACCTCTGCTATTTCAGGCTGCAGTGCAGAGCTGAAATATTGGGCTTTGAGAGAAAGTGTGGGATTATTCTTATTTGGTTGCAGTTTGTTTTCTGGGTTGGCGATTTTTCTGCTATTTTGAATTTGTTACACACTGTATTAACTTTATTTTAATTGGGTGATTTAGTGGAGAACATTGTGTTTTTGCTTTATTTTTTGTGGGTGGGGGTTTCTGCTATTTTTATTTTCTTCCTTCTTGTTTATTTTAAGAGTATTTAATAAAAAAAAAGTGAAAAATGGTTTTGTCTTGTGTGTGGATTTGTTGAAAAGCAGTGATTCTAGACATGTGAACTATGTTTTGGCTGCTCTTATATATATATTTTTTTATTATGTCTGGGCGACTTAGTCTTTATGGCTGGTGTAGTTTTTATGGACTGAATCTCTGGAAAAATGGGCTGCCGAAAGATTGGAGAGAGAGTGATTTTATAGTATGGTCTGTACCAAGCATTGGCAACAGCAGCACTCCAGATGTTGTGAAACTACAAGTGCCATGCTTTGCCAGGAATCTGATATGCCTATGCTGTGGCTGTACACAGTGAGTTGTCGTTTGACAATAAACTGCAGCACCTCAGTGTTACTGTCCGGTCACTACATTTTAGCAGAACTTAAATCACTACAAGGAAATGTGTGTATGTACTGTATGAATCCTATTCTGAATGTAAAATGGTTAATGGCATTAGGAGTAGGTCAGTACTTGGAATAAAATTTTGAACAATACACATTCTTCTAATTCTTACACCCCTGTAAGAAGTGAATGGTCTTTTAAAACAAACAGAACCCCCCCACTGGGCTTCTGAAAAGCTGTCTCTAGGGAGATTTTACAACAGCTAATATTTAGGTACATGTTTACACAGGTGGACTTTTGCCAATGGAATTCTGACCCATTGTACCTGTTATTGTAATGTCCCATCCTACCTTTTGTAGCTATGTCTGTAGTGTGTTGCTACAAACAAGCTAAACAATAAATCTTTGTTCTGCAGCTTGTGTGCAGTATGTATACATTATTAAGGAGGAAGCCCAAATACAGGTCAATGTGTACTGCAACGAATAAACACCTACTTTTAGAAAAGTATCTAGAATTTGATACTGATTTAACGTTGCTAAATTTATTACGGGCCATCTTTCCTTTTTTTTTTTTCTTTTTCTTTTCCTCACTAGTGACATGCTACTTGGTACAGATTTCTATGTTTTCTTATACAGCTTTCACATCACCACCCTGGAAAAACGCATGATTTTTAACCTGGGTTTTTGCTGGGCTAATTGCCCCGGTTCAGGAAAAAAAAAAAAAAGCCACTTTATACCCCTTTCACATGACCACCAAGTACCTGGGTTTTTTGCCAAAAACCCGGGTATTTGGTGGTGATGTAAAGCCGCCACATCCAGTCGACCCGGGTCAAAAGACCTGGGACTTCGACACTTCGACCTGGCAAAAAAGAAGGGTTATTCTCGGTTCCTACCTGGGAAGGGTGGTTATGTGAAAGGTACGGGGTTGTTTCCAACCCAGGTCTTTCATATTGCCTGATTGGTTCAGATTTGTTTACTGTTGCTATGGCAACAGTAAACAAATATGTTTTCAGCATCGGATAAATGAAGGTATAGAGTATAAATGCAAGTATAGGGCAAGCCTATGCTTGTAGTGCTACAAGCATCAGCATGGCCAGGTTTGCCAGCATGCCCTGTCATCCTGTGCAACAAAACACAAAGTTATGCCCCTCCTAGATAATAAAATATAGGGCCAGCCCCTAACATAAAAAAAAATACTTAACATTTAAAGCCCCCCTATAAAGAAATAATGACATTGAATACCCCTATATACAATAAAATATTTACATTTAATGCCTCAAAGAATAAAGAAATAATGATATTGAATACACCTATATACAATAAAATATTTACATTTTATAGCCCAATTAAAAAATATTTAACGCTGCTTATATAAAGCTTAAAATAAATAAAATAATGACATAAAAATGATAACTAAAAAGAAGTACTTACAATCTTGATTAGGATCCGATCTTCCAAGCTATTAATCCGTGGGGGAGGTCTTTGGAAAACAAAAAACCCTATGGCCTGCTGCAGCTCATGTCCTGCACGCAGGACATTCCAACTCCAAGCTCAGCTGTCATTGGGGTACCCTAGATGGGATCCTAGATGGGATCCTAATCAAGATGGTAAGTACTTCTTTTTATTTATCATTTTTATGCCATTTTTTATTCATTTATTTTATGCATTTTATAATTACCAGTAAAAGAAAAAATGTTTTTATTATTTGGGGTATTAAATAATCATTGTTTCTTTATAGAGGGGCATTAAATGTTAAATAATTTTTTAATGGTAGGGGCCGGCCCTATATTTTATTTAGTAGCTAGGAGAGGTATTAATTTGTGTTTTGTTGCATTGGATGACAGAGCATGCTAGCAATTGTGGTTCTCCAGGCACTAGCATGCCCTGCCTTCCTTGGACCTACAAGCCACAGCATGCCCTATACTTTGAAAATATTTTTCTTTTTTTTTTTTGCAAATCTGATGCTACAAACAGATTTGTTTACTGTTGCCATAGCAACAGTGGACAACCTGCACCAATCGGGAGGCAATGTGGACCTTTCATATCACCACCCTTCTTTTTTCCCGGGTCGAAATGCCAGGTCTTTCGACCTGGGTCAACCGAAAGTACCCCTTTCACATCACCACTAAATACCCAGGATTTTGCAGAGACATGGGTTTTTTGCGAAAATCCTGGGTATTTGGTGGTGATGTGAAAGGTGTATTAGAAAGCCACCTATAACCCGGGAAATTCCTGGGTCTGACTGTTTCACATGTGCCATGAATTTCCTGTGTCTGCCCTTATAAGCAACAGTCAATCAGCCTAAAGAGAAGCTTTTATTTGTTGGCAAAAATTAAGGGTACTTAACCTTTTGGACAATACATGGGGCATTTTAAAAAAAACGAGGACTAGAAAGGAAACCGGCAACTACAACAGGAGTAAGTGGCATTTTGTAATACTTGTATGTCTCTTTTCTGGTCCGCCTGCCGTTTCGCTTTTGGCCACTATGAATTTAGTAGTTGCCTGTCTCCTTTCTGGTCCGCAATATAGGCAACTGCTAAATACATAGTGGCGAATAGTGGAACTGCAGGTGGACCAGAAAGGAGACATAAAAGTACTCCTAAGCTGCCACCTTTTCCTGCGCGCAGCTCCTGGCTGAAAGATCTGTCTACTAGTGCCATAACAGTAGTAAACAAATCTCTCTAATCAGGTGTCGTTGTGAAGGACCCCTGTTGAAAAACAAAATGGGAATTTTTACACTGGCACCAGTCCTGTGTGAGACCTGGGAAAAACCCTTTTTTTTTTTTCCTGGTCTGAATACCAGGTCATTAGACCCAGGTTAGAGAAAACCTAAATAAAAATTACAAGTGGTTCAGAAATCATACATATATATTTATTCTAAAAAAAACATATAAAAATGGTACTAGTAGTAAATGCACATCTAATAAGTGCAAGACAATATTGGTATAATAAATAATTAAAACCATTAAAAAAATTCATTGAAAGCGCCATGAATGGTAAATAGGCTAATGTTATAAAGAATATGACATCAAGTGTAAAACACAGCCCGCAGGGAACCTCCCTAGATGGTGAATGGGGGGCCCGAACGGTAGGTATTACTACCACTGTGTAAAACACTGAGGTTTTGTGCCAATAATCAGCTCCTTTGGCTTTTACTACCACCTCTATACCAACAACACTCTAACAACACTTTAATCTATCTCCTCTCCCCCGAACTTCTGTCAAAAGTGTCAGATTGCCTCTCAGCCATCTCCTCATGGATGTCCGAGCATTTTTTTGAAGCTTAACATGGACAAAACGTAAATCGTAGTCTTCCCTCCTTCACGTATCCCCTCTACCCCTACTATCTCTATTACTATTGATGACTCCACTATCTCCTCCTCCACCCAAGCCCGCTGCCTGGGCTTCATCCTGAACTCCTCTCTCTCCTTTACACCCCACATCCGCGCACTCTTACTGTCCTGCCGCTTTTATCTCCGCAACATTGCTCGCATCAGACCCTTCTTGACAACTGACGGCACTAAAACGCTCATTCACTCTCTTGTTATCTCCCCTCTGGACTACTGCAACATTCTCTCTGGCCTCCCTTTGGTCCATCTCACACCCCTACAATCTATACTAAATGCTGCAGACAGACTCATCTTCCTCTCCCAATGCACTGCCTCCACCTCCCCTCTCTGTCAATCTCTACACTGGCTTCCTGTCCCTTTCAGAATTCTCTTTAAGCTCCTTACCACAACTTACAAGTCTCTCTCCTCCTCCACCGCCCCCTACCTCTCCTCCCTTATCTCCATCCACACCCCCTCCCATCCACTCCACTCCACTGCTGACCGCCGCCTCAACTCCAACCTGATAACTACTTCTCACTCCCGCATCCAAGACTTCTCCCGGGCTGCCCCTCTCCATTGGAACAACCTACCACATCCTATCAGGCAATCCAGCACACTCCAATTCTTCAAATGCTCCCTTAAAACCCACTTCTTCAGGCTAGCCTACCCTTCCTACACCTAAGCTTACTTGTCCTCCCCATCTTCACCATTGTATCTCCTGTTTGTTCACCCTCTCTCACTTAGCATGTTAGCTTTCATGAGCAGGGTCCTCCTTCCTCCTATCATCATCCCTCTACCCTGTCATCATCTCTTCCCACCTTTTTCTCTCTACTGTCTATCTCTCTCCTTATTCATCTGCTCCTACACACTTACCCAGCATCTTTATTTTCCTCACATATTGTTTTGATATTTTTGTACTGTATTTCATTTTTGCTTTATACATGTATTGTATTCCTTCATATTTTTACCCCATATTTTTTGTTTATTGTATTATATGCAACTATTGTCTTTTCTATTGCCTCTGTACGGCACTACGGATACTGTGTGGCGCCTTATAAATAAACGTTAATAATAATAATAAGAACAATCATATAGTTCCACAGTTTGCAATGTTGCCACTATGTGGATAATTATAAAGTCTCTAAGTAGAACAGTTGGCTAAGATATCACAGTCTACAATGTTACCACTTTGTGGCTGATTGATACTTTTCATGTATATGAATAAATCCTCAGAAAAAAATGTGTGCGGTAGACTGCCAGGGGTGAAATATAGAAAGACCCAGTAACACTCACTTCATGGAAAGATTCACAGTAGGCATTGTTGGATAACGGGATCTCCAAAGGTTATATCAAACAGTTTGCGGTCACAAGCGGTCCATTATTGTTACCCACTACTCCACCGTGTTCTAAGACCGACGGACTGTCTCCTCTCCCTGGCCTTAAGGCTGCCAGCTTGCTTCTCAGTGCGGGTTGAGAGGTAATCACTTTTTTATATAGAAACGAAGAATGTGTCTACTCAAAACGAGTGACACTGGGGAGAGATTTACACAGCGCACACCTTAATAACCATGCAGAGTCCAATTGCGAAAAAATAATATTACAAATCTTTATTAAATTGCCATTTGCACCCAAATTTATATATCAAATTAGTGCCCAAAGAGGTTAAACACAGGAATACAGCATTCTCATGGACGGGAGGAAAAAAGGCTAAATTACCCTATTATAGCAGGAAAAACAACTCACCCTGCACCAAAATTCTAGCAGTCTCACGACCACGCTTCTGCCCTTCCGGGCCCGTATCTAAACCCTCCCTTTGCTGTCCCTAGCTCAAAACACGTACAGAAAAGACCCCCCTCCAAATTGAACATAGAAAAAAAGCATGTGCAAAAATAGATTCTCACGGACTTGAACCAATTGGACGGTGCAAGCCTTCTACCATAGACACCAAATGTTCTGATGTACAATATGCTATGAAACAGCAAACATATTTATTTTGTGAAATAGAAACAAAAGATGTGTCTACTCAGAAAAAGTGACACTGGGGAGAGATTCACACAGCGCACACCTTAGTAACAATGCAGAGTCCAATTGAGAAAAAATAATATAAATCTTTATTAAATTGCCATTTACACCCAAATTCAAATATCGAATTGGTGCCCAATAAGGTCAAACACAGGGATACAGCATTCTCATATGAGGGAGGAAAAGGCTAAGTTACCCTATTATAGCAGGAAAAACAACTCACTCTGCACCATTCCTCTAGCGGTCTCACGACCACGCTTCTGCCCTTCCGGGCCCGTATCTAAGCCCTCCCTATGCTGTCCCTAACTAAAAAACGTGAAAAAAAAACCCCTCCAAATTGAACAATACAAAGCATGTACAAAAATTGAGTATCTTGGAGATTTATAATGCCCTGATCAATGATGGTAGACAGGATGGCATTATTTCTGCCAAGACATTTAAGTTTCTGAGAGTGGACTACCCACGGATAGCAACTTTGTATTTTTTGCCTAAGGTCCATAAAAATTGTACCTGTCCCCCAGGCCGACCCATTGTGTCCGGAAATGGATGCATAACAGAACAAGCATCCAAATATGTCGATTTCCATCTTAGACCCTATGTGTGTACACTACCCTCATACATACGGGACACAATGGACCTTCTTAAACATTTGGATGACATCCACATCCAGGGTGACACTTGGTTGGTCACCCTGGATGTGGAATCTTTGTACACCTGTATAGATCATTCTTTGGGCATAGGAGCGGTGAGGTATTTTTTAAATACTGAGTCCTATGATGTACATCATGATTTCTTGATCAGGCTTTTAAATTTTGTTTTGACCAAGAACTATTTCCTGTTCAAGGGACAGTTCTATCTGCAGCGTCGGGGCACAGCGATGGGGACAGCGTGTGCCCCGACGTTTGCAAATTTGTTCCTGGGATGGTGGGAGCGGGAATACGTCTATGCGGAGTCACACGAGGTTTACATGTCTCATGTGCTCGTGTGGCTCCGCTACATCGACGATATCTTGCTCCTGTGGCAGGGAGAAGAACAGCTGTTGGATGAGTTTTTAGCCTCCCTAAATACTAACACTGTGAACTTAAAACTGACGATGACCAAAAGTCAAAAAAGTGTCGATTTTCTTGATATTACTATTTGCGTGAACCCTGATGGGTCTCTTGGCACAGACTTACATAGAAAGGAGACGGCCACCAACAGCATTTTATACAGATCCAGCTCCCACCACCCCAATGTGATTAAAAACATACCCAAAGGGGAATATTTACGCCTTAGGAGGAATTGTTCCTCCATTTCTAAGTTTAAGGGCAGGTCTAAGGAACTTCAATCCAGATTGTTGGCACGTGGGTACTCTCAGAAAATACTTTCATCTGCATATCACCATGCAATGAGGACTAAGAGGGAAAAATTAATCTATCCCCAACGTAATAAGAAGGAAATTACAACTAAAACCATACGGTTTATTACTAATTATAATGTTCAATTCTCCTCTATTCAGGAGATTCTTAACAAACATGTCCATGTCCTAGGTTCGGACCCAGTTTTAAATACCTATGTTCGTGATTTTGTGCCAACTTGTTGGCGGCGGGCAAGAAATCTGAGGGATGTCTTGGTGCACAGTGAGTTCAATGTTCGTTCTGAAAGGGCCGATAAATATCCGGGGACATTCCCCTGTGGGACATGTTCGGTCTGTCCATTTATTTCAAAGAAATCCCAAGTTGTGGATAGGTTTTCAAAGGTGCATAGTTTAACACATTATGCCAACTGTAAAACCAAGCAAATGATATACTGCTTGAACTGTGATTGTAACCTTGCTTATGCAGGGAAAACTAAAAGATCATTGAAACATCGTATTTCGGAGCACATAAGATCGATTAAGAATAGCGTTTCTGACCAAAGTAAGTTGAAAATTTTAACTCCGGTAGCAAGACATTTCTTGCATAAACATAAATCTAATCCCTCAAGTTTGAAAGTTTACACTTTGGAAAAGATTCCTCCTAATTTACGTGGGGGTGATGTTGATAGAGCCTTGCTATGCAAGGAGGCTCGTTGGATATTTCTAATGGATTGTATATACCCTAAGGGGTTAAACGAAAATATTTCGTATGTACCCTTTCTTTAATGCATTTTGATTCACTGTGACTAAGACAAGTCTCTCTCCCAGTTCTCCGATGCTCCTCTTAATGCATTAGTGAAATAAAGTAAAGTGTTTATTTATTTTGTTACAATGTATCTCTGTTTCCGTTTTTAGATGAGTTTAATGCCCACGTGGGATATCGGGCTTGGCTGGAAGAGCTAAGATAAGTCTCTTTTCCTGTTCTTCGATGCTCCCTCTAATGCATTAGTGATTTTAATAAAGTGTTTATTTATCTTGTTACAATGTATCTCTGTTTCCGTTTTTAGATGAGTTTAATGCCCACGTGGGATATCGGGCTGTGATTGGCTGGAAGAAATGTAAATAGCCGCCCGATCCCTTGACTGCTAAATGCCTTTGAAAAAGCCTTACAGGTGAAACGTACGTCAGGCAGCAGGTTGTACGCAGTGCATGCACGAATGTGAACTCCCGTGACGATCATCACAGCTGTGCGGATTAGGACTACCTGTGTGTGGACGAAGGTTGCGCCCACACTGTGGCTTAAGTCCGTGAGAATCTATTTTTGCACATGCCTTTTTTTCTATGTTCAATTTGGAGGGGGGTCTTTTCTGTACGTGTTTTGAGCTAGGGACAGCAAAGGGAGGGTTTAGATACGGGCCCGGAAGGGCAGAAGCGTGGTCGTGAGACTGCTAGAATTTTGGTGCAGGGTGAGTTGTTTTTCCTGCTATAATAGGGTAATTTAGCCTTTTTTCCTCCCGTCCATGAGAATGCTGTATTCCTGTGTTTAACCTCTTTGGGCACTAATTTGATATATAAATTTGGGTGCAAATGGCAATTTAATAAAGATTTGTAATATTATTTTTTCGCAATTGGACTCTGCATGGTTACTAAGGTGTGCGCTGTGTAAATCTCTCCCCAGTGTCACTCTTTTTGAGTAGACACATTCTTCGTTTCTATTTCGCATTCAATTGGAGGTGATATTAGCAGCACCCTTGCTTGGCTTTTGGTTTTCATTTATTTAATGAGCTAGTGCAACATTGTTTCCTCTTTCTTCACTTTTTTATATAACCTTTGGATCCTGTTATCCATCAATGCCTACTGTGGATTTTTCCATGGAGTGAATGTTACTGGATCTTTCTGTATTTCATCCCTGGCAGTATACCGGACACGTTTTTTTCTGAGGATTTATTCATATACATGAAAAGTATCAATCAGCCACAAAGTGGTAACATTGTAGACTGATATCTTGGCCACCTGTGCTACTTTGAGACTTGATAATTAGCCACCTAGTGGCAACATTGCAAACAGTGGAACTATATGATTGTTCTTTCCGGCAAAGAACCTCAGTGTTTTACACAATGGTAGTAATAGCTACCGTTCGGGCCCCCCATTCACCATCTAGGGAGGTTCCCTCCGGGCTGTGCTTTACACTTAATGTCATATTGTTTATAACAGTAGCCTATTTACAATTCATGGAGCTTTCGATTATTTTTTTTTATGATTTCAATTGTTTATTCATTATACTAATATTATTTTGCACTTATTATATGTGCATTTACTACTACTACAATTTTTATATGTTTTTTAGAATAAATATGTAAGTATGATTTCTGAACCACTTGTAATTTTTATTTAGGTTTTCTCTAGCGTGGCTATTTCTATATTTCTTTGTTTATTTTTCAGTATTGCACATACCTTTCTAGCCAGCGCTCGTGAGGTGACCTTGATTTTAAACTTATCCCTTACTTTTATTTGGTTGTTTTGCTCTCTCTCTCTCTCTGATAGTTGGCGCACATTCTACTGGTTTTATTAGACCCAGGTTGACATAAATGGAACCTTTCACATCACCACCAAATACCTGGATTTTAGACTGGTATTTGGTGGTGATGTGAAAGGGGTTTCAGTTAACTGTTACACAGTTCTTGTGACAATCAAATTGTTAGAATCTGAACAAATATGCACATGCTAATCACTTTTGCAGTTCAAGGGCTGCTTACACACTAAAGTGGCCAATTGTTAGCTTCCCACTAACCTAATCCAGCAAAGCTTTAGCTGATTGTATAATCAGAAAATAATGTCCACAAACAAACCCAGGGCCCCCATGCCTAGGACTGAAAATATGCGGGGCCCCCCCCCCTGGAATTTTTTATTTTTCTTATATGCATACACCTATCATA
>WWET01000801.1:404304-419527 GCA_011038615.1 Limnodynastes dumerilii | reverse complement strand
ATATATATATATCAAATTGTATAACGCCCTTTAAGGAGAACTATTGAAGCTAACACAGACAAATATCCGGATTGGTTGTCTGACAGACTGGACTTAATGACTATTTGAAGTAATTCATACCTCTTGTGTATACCAGAAAGTCACGTATGACTGCATATGCACCCTTACTTTCAATATATATTTTTAATACATAATAAACAATTGAAGTATTATCCCTAAAATTAGCTTGAGTAGTAACAATTGTTTGTAAATTGTTTTATTCAGGTCACAAAACAGTACAACAGCAATTACAATGGTACATTTAGGTAGGCTGTCCACAGAGTCAGAGTGTGACATACATTCGTACCAAGCTTACACATTTAAACATGGTAAAGAGCAACTATTGTAGAAAGATAAACAAGTAAGTAGAGACCTGATATATCATTTTTATATTTTATGGGGAGGAGGGGTTGAGAAGAGGACAGGGGGGAGGGTAGTTGGGTGAGAGAGCCAGAGAAGTACGTTGCTACCTGGCAAAAGGGGGGGAAAGGGGGATCTCATGCAAAGAGAGCCCCTGCCTTTACCATAAACAGAGTCTAGAAGAAAGAAGAAGTTGGGAATTGCACTGCCAGCGCCCAGGGAGCTAAACTAAGGAAAAGAAAGGGACTAGAAATGGTCTTGCTTGTCACTTACTGGTGAGAACTCAAGTAATTTGGGTTGGATTGCATTAACTCAGAATAGTGGTCCGTGGACTTGAATTCCAACCAGTAAAACCAGGTATCCCTGAATCGTTCATACCCCGTTCCAGGGTCTGAGGTCAAGTCGTCGTTGTCTAGGTAGAAGTTGGTCTTTATCAGCCCTTCTCGAATTGTGGGTGGATGGGGGGACTTCCAATGCAGTGGCATAAGGGCTTTGGCCGCATTGCTGAGGTGCCTCAAGAGAGAGCGTTTGTATTGGGAGACAGAGTACTCATGAAGGTTTAACAGCCAGAAGAGGGGTCCAATGGGTACTGATTCCCTAGTAATTTCAGAAGAGAGAGAAAAAATTGATTCCCAGTAAGGTTTGATCCCGGGGCAGTCCCACCAGATATGTAGAGGGTCACCGTATCCCTGGCTACATTGCCAGCATTGGTTAGGATAGGAGGGTAGTAATCTGTGCAAAATGTCAGGGCAGCGATACCACCTAGAGAGTAGCTTGTACTGGGTCTCCACCACCGAGACACTCACCGAACTTATCATTGTGCGCTGGAAGATCTTGGTCCAGGTGCTCTTCTCAATGGTCTCTCCAAGGTCCCTCTCCCAGGCTTTTGTGTAGCTGGGTAGATCAGGTAGCATGTCTTCTAGCAGTAAACGATATATAGAGGAAACTGTGTGTGTAGGACATTGCTGTGCCACTCAGAGGCGCTCAAAGGGAGTCTGTGGAGTTTGGAAGTGGGCAGCCCCTATGGACATTACGAAATGACAAATCTGGATATATCTCCAGTAGTCTTGGCCATGGAGGTTCCATTCCTGCTTCAGATCTGGGAAGGCGCGAAGGTGCCCCCGCTCCAAAAGTTAGCCGACCCGGAGCAACCCCCTCTCCTGCAAGTGTCGAAAGCATCTAAGATTAGTGCCGGGCGGGAAGTCTCTGTTTGCTAAAAAAGATGTACCTGGAGGAGATGTTTGGGCTTAATCTGAGTTTCTGCCAACATGGTAGCGTTGGGGAGATGGTGGGGTGATGGGTCAAAGACGGTCGTGGGACCCACGGGAGAAGCATAATGGGAAACCCAACATGAAATTCCTCAATTTGAATCCACTGTTTTCAACCCATCTAGTTTTATTCTGGGGTGACGCCCATTCCAGATGAATCCTCGCAGAGTGCTTTGTAACTCACAGAACCACCTGGAAGGAATCAAGATCGGAAGGGTCTGCATTAGATACAAGATCTTAGGTAATGTGTCCATTTTTAGAACATTGACCCTCCCAATCCAGGACAGGTGCAGTTGTGTCCAGCTCCTGAGGTCTTTTTTAATTTTGGCTAGAAGGGGGATGAAGTTTACTTCGTATAATAGGGAGAGGTCTCTAGTTATGGTGGTTCCCAGATATTTAAATTGGGAGGGATGCCAAGTGAAGGGGGAGAGCAGTAACAATTGTGAACTAATTCCATTTGCATTACACATGATTTGAAGTGAAGCACCAGGTGGGCTATTAATCACTTTTACTATACAACCTAGCAGGTCCTTTGTATGAAATAAAGCAACCTATTTCCTGTAGATCGTAAGCTTGCAAGCAGGGCCTTCATACCCACCCAGTCTATTTCTTATTACCCAGTTTTGCTTTATAACGAATGATATGCACTATATAGAAACCTGTTAATAAATAAAAAAAAATTAAAACGTTGGTAAACTAATTGATTTTGCACTATCAACAAAATGCTTAACGTTAACTGTTTTTTAAATGTTATTTTGCTTTTTTACATATCTGACTGCATTTATAGTAGTACAGTTGCATTGCAGACTGCTACCAAACTTCTAGATTGGTTAAGGATTATATGGATTCATAAAGTGTACTCAATTATTTACTGGGTTAATAAGTAAACAATGTCTGGCTGCTAATGCCAACCCTGCTAATTTTTAAATGTCCAATGTAGATACAACAACAGATATTAAAATACATGATAATGGAAGACAAGATAGAAGATACAAAATCCACATGCCACTAAAGAAGGTTCAACAATCTGCTCACTGAAAGTATAGTACTGGCTTTGTATTGAGTTGTTGACAATCTGTAAGTTGCAGTACTGCATGACTGTCATAGAATCTCTGATAGATAATTATATAGAAATATTACTAATGAATGTTCTCTTATTTATTCAGAGATGTGTTCTTATAAGCATTAGTTCCCATAACCTTGTCTTATGCTTCTAGGACAGTCACATCAATACAGCCAGCCAGAGCAAATAGAGCTTTGCTTTCCTGCCTAATGTTGATTATGTATGACTGCTAAATTGGGGATTCCATCTGATCTCTCAAACTCCATCCCCCTTGGGCACTATCCTAGTTTCTGACACTGTTAAATGTGTATTGCCTTTCCTACAACATCCGTGGTTAATCAGAAATTGTCCATGCTACTGTTGCTGCGGGCTATAATATTTGTGTAATGTATGTGTAAAATCTCTCATTTAGTTACAGACTTTAATCAATGCATTGTTAGCAATAATATATGATGTAGCTGACCCAGGAAGAAAATTATTTTTAGTTATAGTCAGTTTTCTGTTGAATAGTCAAATTAGAACTGTTTTGGCTTGTTTTCTAGTTAGTTTTTATTTGTATACTATTTCTTTATTGAACCCATTTCTTCAAACATGTCCATACAACAAAGAAAACATGAATGTGGAGACTGAACATAGTACATGTATTAATAACACAAGGTTTACATTTTGTTTTAGAACAATGAAGACAAGGACAAGTCCACAGAGATAGTGGGAAGAGAAGAAGAGGGGGAAAGAGGAGAGATTTGGGGGGGAATCCAAGCCATGATTATTGTGACAACCAAGCCAGAGGATTCTATTGTGTAACCCTCATATGGTTCCAATGTCCAAAAGAGAAGCTTGGAGAGCCACTCCCTTGTAGGTTGTGGGCAGAGCCGGATTAAGACTTCATGAGGCCTTAAGCAAGATACCGGTTTGAGGGCCCCCCCAAATTAATCAATATTTTTTGTGCTTACCTTATTCATCCCCCTTAAATTTGTAATTTAACCTCCTTATATTCGACACTGACACATTTAACTTTTCACAGCTTTAAAATTGATTTTAAAAAAACAAACAAATATAAAACAAAAATTATTTATTTAAACACCTGATACCATATAAAGTGCAAACAATGTAAAACTGTACACTACAAAACGATGTATAGTAACTTTTCACACCAAACACAAGAGATAGTGTAAACAGTGCTACACAAAAAATATAAACTTTTAAACTCCTTATATAAAACAATGCAAATAACAGTACACAAAAAAAATATTTTAGCTTTAAATGACAAAGTGCAAACAATGAGAACAACATCTTTTTTTTTTTAATTCACAATTCATTTTTGATATAACAGGCAAATAATCTTATACAAAGTAATAACTTAACATTCGATAGACAAAGTGCAAATAACGTTACCAAAAACTTAACGCTTGACATTAAACAGTACAAACAATGGAGTAGATCCAGAACTCCGCTTGCAATACGTTTCCTCGCGTGCCGTATTTACACATGCGTACCTTCTATACACTCCCCTTGGCACACTCCTTGAATGTACATATTTTGTCCAAGATCCGCTCTCCAAACCCTACCTTAACTTTTGCCCACGTAACCGATGTCATCCGCTCACGTACGTATGTGCAACACATATTTATGCAGCTAAGCACGCCCATACTTTACACTTTAAATACAAACCCCCGCCTACATAGCGTATTTCAGACGTATTTTTTACTCACGTAAAATTGGCACGCCCACGCGTAAGAATTTACGTGACACATACGTGAATGACCCATACGTTCACATTTACGCTACGTTACGAAGCGTATTTTCATAGGACCTGAGACCCCCCCTTGGCAACGAGCACAGCCCTGTCAGCACCCATACCCCCATGGCAACAAGCAAGGCCCTGTCAGCACCCATACCCCTGGGCCCCTAGCAAGGCATTACTAGCCCCCATACCCTCCCAGCTCTCTCCGGGCCTCCCAGAAAGGAGGAAATAGGGGGCGAATCCTGTGCTGTGGTGGACCCGCTGGTTGTAATCCAATACCAGTTCTTGCACATACTCCGGCCACCGCTTCCTATATAGTTGCCAGAGCCCCCTCATCAGTTGTCCTTGAAAGCATGCTCCTTGGTCTGAATGAATCAGTTCGGGGCACCCGTATGGTCTGTTGAACTTCTCCACGATGGCCTGGACTGCGTTCTTGGCGGACTGGTCCCGAGTCGGAGCCACAGCCGTGAACTTTGTAAAGTGATCTGTAATCACTAAAGCGTACCGATGCCCGCTGACCGAATCCCCAATCAACATGCTCCAAAGGGCAACTGGTCTGAATTATCTGTGGAATGGTCTGTTGTTCCGGGGGTTTGGTCACTCCACAGCGAGGGCACGCCGCACATATGTTTTCCACGACATGTAGCAGACCAGGCAGAAAATACTGTTGTTGCAACCACCAATATGTCTTTGCTGAGCCAAAATGAGCCCCAGTCTCATGGGCCCCTCTAGCCAATCCTGCGGCCCGCGACTCAAGTATCACCACCTGATACACCGTCCTTAGTTCCTGTGGCAAGTAGGCCCGTCTGCACAGAACACCCTCCCAAACTGTCAACCGGTTCCACTGATGTAGAATTTTCCTTCCGAGGGAGGACAGGCGACTCCTCTCCAAAGTAGACGACCAATGTTGAGTCCTCTTCCAGTTCCGAATCTTCTTCAGGCAGGGGATCCTGCTCCTGTTCCATTCTTCAATCAAAATCCTATTCCTGCGACTGCGTCAGACATACTTGTCCCTGGGTGGTCGTCTGCTGTGGTGCTCCGGGAGGCAACACTCGGGTGAGGTCCGGAATCTCTTCTGCCTCCCGCTCCTCATCGCTCGGGCCGATGGGCTCTTGGGTGGGGAATCTGGAGAGTGCATCAGCATTCTGATTGTACTTGCCAGGCTGGTAACGGATCTGAACATCAAACTCTGACAATCTGGCCACCCATCGCTGCTCCAAGGCCCCCAGCTTTGCCGAATCCAGATGGGCCAATGGGTTGTAATCCGTCACTATGGTGAACTTGGTGCCAGTGAGGTATTACGCGAATTTTCCAGTAACGGCCCAAACGACGGCCAACAACTCCAACTTGAAGGCACTATAGTTGCTGGGATACAATGTGCCTCAAGTACTCCTGGCTGGACTTAAGGAGGTGACACTTCCGAGGTTTCAACTTCCAGCCTCTGTAGAACTCGGTCCAATCGTTCCAGGTGTTCTTCGAGTGAAGGGGCGAACACAATGATGTCATCAAGGTAAATGAGGATAGCCTCAAAGTTCAGGTCCCCCAAACACCTTTTCATGAGTCGCTGAAACGTGGCCGGGGCATTCAATAATCCAAAAGGCATCCAACAGAATTCGAACAGTCCCATGGGTGTAACAAACGCCGTCTTCTCCCGGTCCTTTTCTGCTTCGGCTACCTGCCAATATCCACTGGCAAGGTCCAATGTGGAGAAATATCTTGCTTGACCCAATGCCACCAAGGACTCTTCAATTCTGGGTAATGGGTAAGCATCCCGCACTGTGCAGTTATTCAGTCGCCGGTAATCCACACAAAAGCGTATGGATCTGTCTTTCTTTTTAACCAATACAATGGGGGCCGCCCAAGGACTCTTGCTCTCCTGGATGACTTGGTTGTCCAACATCTGTCGTAGCATTGTTTTTACTTCCTGGTATAACTTTGGGGGTATCTGCCGGTACCTCTTGCGGATGGGAATAGCGTCCCCTGTCGGTACTTCATGTTGGATTTCATCTGTGAGGCCGAAATCTTCCTCATGTCGTGAAAATGTCTGCTGCCTATTCCATAGTATCTCTTCTAGCCGGGCCACTTCAGCCAAGGAGAGCTCCTCCACTGACACGTCCATTTGCTCTCTGATGACCCTTCCGTTCCACAAGGGGGTAGGCACCTCGGGCTCCTTCTGCTGTACCGACATCACCCAAGGAGATTTCGGATTAGGGTGCAGAGTCAGTTCCTTGCTTCCTCTGATGCTGTCTTCCTCCAAGGCAACCACCTGGGCCAGGACTGTACCAGCCGGAATCCATTCTGGGCTGTCACCTAAGTTGCAAAGCATCACTGGTACCCTTCCTTTCTTCACTACGCCCAAGGTCCTGGCCACCAGGTACCCCGTTCCCCCTTTCCGTTTGTCTACAGGCTCCACTAGGACCTCCAGCTCCTCGAGTTTCCGATGGGATCTCCAAGTGAATGACCAGTTTGTGCCGTGCCGGAAGTTTAAGGGGCCTTAACCTGCTATTCCGGATAGTTCCCAAGGGCCCGTGAACGTCAGTGCTACTCCTTCCCTCTCTTATCTGGGTCACCCTTTGCAGTGCCTGTTGTATGGGTCTCTGTATGCCTAAAGTCCTCCAGTAGCCCGGCCCTTTTCGCTGAAACAGTTCTTGATCTAAGCTACGAAGGACATTCATCCCCAGGATCACTGGACCGTGTTGTAGTCCAGAACCAGCAAGCACGATGATGCCTTTCCTTCCAAGTGCCTGGCCGCAGTGAACAACCTCCATCCACGTGATGGGGTTGTACAACGTTCCACTGTGACAGGTGCTGAAAGATGGAACCACCACGGACCAGGCTCTGACTTTCCATCAAGTAACGTTGCTTGAGAGTTCCCAACGAGGACGTATCCCCGTAGATATCTTGAAACACCTGCCAAATGTCGTTAAGAGTTGCCCTCTGTGCCGTACTACTCAACAAGACTATCCTCCTGGCTTTGCCTTCCAGCGCTTGTAATGCTAGTTCTGCCTCCAGCGCCGGGCTCATTTGGTACAGGCGAATAGTCCCGCGTATTCTCCCAGTCTGTCAATGCCAGGTTCTGTCCATCGAATTTTGGCAGGTGAGCCAAAATGGCCCCCAGGGGTATGGTTACCACTTCCCTCGCACTGCTGGATGGTCCTGCCCCGGGTCCTCCTGCACTAGGTCCCACGTGAACTTCATCCTCGTCCGACGACATCCTGCGGACTACGCCAAAATGTAACGCTGCCGCAGCAAATCAAATCCAGTACACCCACCCGCAATCCCCCTTTTCGTGTCCTACCTGTCCCAGCCGGGTCAGGGATTTCTCCTTTCCTACCGGGATTGCCGGGTGACCTTCTTCTGTTAGACGGTTAGACGGATGCTCCGCTACCTGGGAACAGATAAGCGTTACTGGAAGAAATTGCAATAGGGGAGTAAGAGTGTTCGAGCTCCTCACTAAGGGGAAGTGCGTGACTTCACCCTCTTGCTGGAGGGTCATTCGTTTTGTCCTGGCCGGGAACGTGGAGGCTGAGTGTGTTCCTCTCTAGTTCGACTGAAACCAGGGTCCACCGATCCCACCGTAGTGGGGCCAGGCAATGGTAAAAGAACTCAAAACAACCTCCATCCACACCACCCCAACTATTGGGATTGGGAGGTCATTGGCCACCGTGAGTCGGATCCACGACTGAGCTTTTGCCGTGCGTAGGTGGGGGAAATCTTTACGGAAACATTCCTCCGACATTGTTGTAACTTGGGAGCCAGTATCTATCAGGCAACGTTGGTTTACTCCGGCCAGTTCTGCCACCATTACAGGGCACTCTTCGATCAACTCGGCCGAGTTTACAATCTCTCCTTGTGCATTCTCCCATTCCCCTGCCGTTGGCCCCGTAACCGCGAGGGACTTTAGTTTAAAGGACGTCCATCCCTCGGTCCCCTCTCGGGGCAATTCCGTGCAAGATGTCCAGGTCATCCACAGATCCAGCAGTGTGGTCCATCGCCTCTGGAATCTAGTCTTCTGCGTCCACTGGTCTCCCACTCCCGCCGCAAGGCAACTTCTAGGGCTGCTCACTCCTTCTTCAGTTGCTGCACCTCCAGCCGAAGCTACGCCATGTCCTCCTGTATTGAGGCCAGAACATCGTTCAATCCATCCACGTCCTCAGTCAGGGGGTGCTTCTCACTAGTTGGTCCCTCCGCCACTCTTCGTGCTTGTTGATGGGCAACTGCATGTGACCCAAAGTTATCGTCCCTATCTCTGGCGACTGCATCCGTCAGTACTTGATGGAAAGTCAGAGCCTTGTCCGTGGTGGTTCGATCTTTCAGCACCTGTCGCAGTGGAACGTTGTACATCCCCATCACAAATTGGTCCCTCAAAGTGCGATCTGGGTCTCCTAGGGCGTGCCTATCCCGGTTCTGCACCTCTCTCAACAATTCCTGCAAAGCGTTGGCATACTGAGGAATCGATTCCCCCTCTCGCTGAGTCCGTACAAAAAAACGTTGCTTGAGAGTTCCCAATGAGGACGTAACCCCGTAGATATCTTGCAACACCTGCCAAATGTCGTTAAGAGTTGCCCTCTGTGCCGTACTACTCAACAGGACCATCCTCCTGGCTTCGCCTTCCAGCGCTTGTAATGCTAGTTCTGCCTCCAGCGCTGGGCTCATTTGGTACAGGCGAATAGTCCCGCGTATTCTCCCAGTCTGTCAATGCCAGGTTCTGTCCAAAATGGCCCCCAGGGGTATGGTTACCACTTCCTTCGCACTGCTGGATGGTCCCGCGCCGGGTACTCCTGCACTAGGTCCCACGTGAACTTCATCCTCATCCGACGACATCCTGCCGACTACGCCAAAATGTAACACCGCTGCAACAAATCAAATCCAGTACACCCACCCGCAATCCCCCTTTTCGTGTCCTACCTGTCCCACCCGGGTCAGGGATTTCTCCTTTCCTACCGGGATTGCCGGGTGACCTTCTTCTGTTAGACGGATGCTCCACTACCTGGGAAGAGATAAGCGTTACTGGAAGAAATTGCAGTAGGGGAGTAAGAGTGTTCGAGCTCCTCACTAAGGGGAAGTGCGTGACTTCACCCTCTGGCTGGAGGGTCACTCGGTTTGTTCTGGCCAGGCTGAGTGTGTTCCTCTCTAGTTCGACTGAAACCAGGGTCCACCGATCTCACCGTAGTGGGGCCAGGCAACGGTAAAAGAACTCAAAACAAGCCTCACCTGAATCGTCATCACACGCCAATCTCCTACACCACCACACCTGCGGAAGGAATATGAGCAGCCTGGCCTATAAATAAACAATCACCTGAACCGGCCTACTGCCGCTATACACAGGGGTCTATCCCCCTACTTACCAAACTTCCTCGGAACAAAGAGAATACAGATAACCAACTATAACAAGAACAGGCTAAACTACAAAACAAATAACCAGCAACAGTAGTTCTATTAAACTATTTTATCACTCTTATCCGCCAGGCTATATTCCCATAAGTAGGTTAGGTAGGTAGATAGCAGGAGTTGTTGGCTTCGTGACCAATGGGTGAAAGGGCTGGGACAGGGAGACAGGGCCTTGGATAGAGACACTGGGCCTGGGATAAGGATACAGGGCCTTAGATAGGGATACAAGGCCTTTTGTAGGGACACAGAACCTTAGGTAGGGACACAGGGCCTTAGGTAGGGATACATGGCCTTAGGTAGGGACACAAGGCCTTGTGCAGCGTGAAGCCAGCCGTGAGCGCTCGTTGCCTAGGGGGACACAAGGTGGAGAAGCAGGTCTCCCACCTCAGCATACAACAAATCACACCTGATGATCTAGGACAGAGCAAGGCACAGACAGGCACATAGGGCAAGGCACAGGGCATACAGTCGTTACCCAGGAGGGTATGGGTGCTGACAGGGCTGTGCTTGTTGCCAAGGGGGGTCTCAGGGCCTATGCTCGTTGCTAGGGGGGTTCTCAGGGCCTATGCTCGTTGCCAGGGGGTGTCTCAGGGCCTATGCTCGTTGCCAGGGGGTGTCCCACTCACCAGACCCCTTGCCCCTATACTGGGGGGTAGGGGGTAGCCTCCTCTTGCCTGTTACCCAGGGGTCTATGAGCTCTTTTGCGAGCCCCTGGATAACAGACCGTTGCTGTGCTCCCACAGTGTCTTCTGCCGTCTGACTGCCTCCAGGCTTTAGCGGGGCTTCAGCGGCATCTTCCGCCCGCTGACCGCCTCCTGGTTTCAGCGGAGCTTCCACGGAGTCTTCCTCTTCTGCCCGTGGGTCTTCGCCTTCCACGGAGTCTTCCTCTTCTGCCCGTAGGTCTTCTCCTTGAGGCCGCAGGGCTTCTTCCGGCGTCTTCTCTGCAGTCTTCTTCCAGGATCTTTCTCTCCTGCCGACGACTGAGCTCCGCTCCGGCCACAGCAGCCAATGACGGCCTCCCTGTGATTGGACCACAGCCGCTGCCTCTGATTGGACAGCGGCTGCGTCCATGTGACCTGCAATGCTGCCTCCCCATTGGTCCACGGTGAATCCTTTCAGATTCACCATGGTCCGCCGGGGAGACAGCCATGGCTTGCCTGGCTCCGCCTCTCCGGACTCAGGAGCGGGTAAGGACCGCTTCACACATGCAGCAGTGTGAGTGCGCGCATACACACACATAAAAAAACATTCTATACATTCCTAGTGGTTCAAATAAAGGGAAATCAGAAATTGGTATGTGAGCCGCAAAAGCATTAATATCACCAATCAATCAACAAATTCTATAGTCTCGTTAAGTCCATCTGGCATTAGCGTTTGCAGTTTGAGGATCCACTCACTCTCCAGAAGGCAAAGTCTCCGATAACAATCACCTCCCCTAGGTGTAATTTTTACATGATCTATACCCCAAATTCTGAGGGAGTCTGTTTTCTTTCCATGTACTTCTAGAAAGTGTCTAGACACACTGGACCAGATCCAGAGCTACGCTTTTACTACGCTGCGGTCTTACGCTAGCGTACCTTCACTGCACTCCCCACGGTACACCCCTCTAATGTACGTATTTTAGGCGCCTTACGCTTTCCATACCCTACCTTAACTTTACGCTGCGTAACCACTAGCGGACGGACTTCACACACATAGCTACGCTGCTAAGCACGCCCATACTGTACAATTTAAATGCTTCACCCCACCTTCGAAGCGTAAATACTAGTGGCGTATGGCTGGCACACCCCAACGTAAGTTGATACGCTACAGATACATGACTGCCCCTTACGCTATGACTTACGTTGCATAACATCTGCCGTGCACATGCGCAATAAGTACTAATGTGTGAATTTACGCTAGCGGCTAGCGTAAATTCACTCGTGGACGTTGTTCTGGATCTACCCCACTATTGTTTAAGAAATCCTCTTTCAATATTTTGTTTATGCTCTCTAAATCGTTCCTTCAGTGTGCGTATGCTCCTCCCAACGTATTGGAGGCCACACGCACACTGAAGGACGTAAACCACATAATTTGTAGAGCAATTGATGAATTGCTTGATATCAAAAACTGCACCATTGACTTTGGATGTGATAGATTTGGATTTATTGGCAGTAAACCCACAGGTGAGACATGTAGATGCATTGCATCTAAAGCACCCCATGGGTTTTTTTAGGAAGCCATGAGGATGTACTGGTTGCAATATTTTGAGTGGGTAAACCGCTAGGAGCCAGAAAGTTTTTCAAAGACTTATTTTTTCTAAAAACTACCCTAGGTTTATTGGGTAGAATTGGGTCACATCTAAGGATTTCAAAATTATTTTGTATTATATTTTACATTTTTACAGATTTTTTTATTGTATTTACTAATGAATAAAGTGTTTTTGTTCTGTTCCAAGAAGAGAGTTTTTTGTTTTTGTTTTTTAGAAACCACATTCTCAATGATACTTTCTCTATCTAATTTTCTGGCAAAATCTTTAGCCTCCTCTATGATGGAGACAGGGTACCCTCTCTGTATGAAGTCCTCAGACATCAGAGAGGCCTGTTGCTCAAAGTCCAAGAGCTCAGTACAATTCCATCTTAGACGGCTCATCTGGCTCTTGGGGACATCGTTCTTCCAGGGCTTATGATCAGTACTGGAAAAATGTAAATAATTATTTGCATCCACCTTCTTCCGAAAATTCTTTGTGATAATTTTATTGTCTTTAGTAGAAATGGAAATATCAAGAAAATCCATGGTGTTAGTGTGAAAAGAGTAAGTGAAAGACAGATTGTACTGATTGTGACTGAGATGTGAAACAAAAGCCGTGACAGAAGTTAGATCCCCATTCCAAATAATAAAAAGGTTGTCGATGTAACGGCCACAGAACACCAGATTCGACACCTAGGGGACACCCCAGATGTACTTTTCTTCAAACTCCGCCATATAAAGATTGGCGAAGCTGGGCACGAATATAGCCCAGTAAAATGTTTTGTGTATTTGTTAGTGTCTTGTATAGCAAAAACTAGGTTGAAATGTGTAATATATGGTGATAACTAGGATGCAATGTGTATTGTATAGTGATATAAGGGTGCAGTGTGTATGGTATGGCAATAGCTAGGATATAGTCTGTATTGTATGGCGGTAACTAGGATGAAATTGCTATTATCTTAAGTGGTCCTTATTGTATGGTGATCAGTAGTATGTTCTCTGACTTGTATATATGTCATTAGGATACTCACTGTAATTATATGGGTCACTGTAACTGAGAATTTATAGTATAACGCTTTTCACACTGAGCTGTTGACACAGTCTGTGGGTGTAACAGATTATACACAGTTTATTTTATTTTTTCATTGATACAGCCATCCTCCGGCCATGACATTTTGACCACACCCATTGACTTAGTGGTGGGCCCCGATAAAAATAAGTAGATGCCCCGTTTTGAGGAAAAAAATAAATGGTCACGTTACCCCTACCCCCCCCCACAGAAAAAAACTTGACACATTTAAAAAAAAATTTGCAAGCCTGGCGCCACTGGTCGCCAGGCTTGCATATGTGAAGTAAAGGCCCCATTCGGCACACATTAGTCACATACACAGTGCCCGGACCTCTGCGTCCAGACACTTTGTATGTGTTGCTATAGCAACACAGCACAGTTTTCACGCTGAAAACGGCGCTGTGTTGCCATAGCAACACATACACAGTATGTAGTAAAGGTCCTGCGCTGGGCTGCGGCAGCCAGTACAGTGCCGACAGGATGATGAACCCAGCGGCACTGTACTGGCTGCTGTGGCCCTGCGCGGGGCCTTTACTTCACACATGCAAGCCTGGCGGGTGACAGTCTGGAATAGGCGTGTGGCCCCCTAGGGACACCTGAGCCACGGGGCCCTAGGCGGTCGCCTATACCGCCTATGCCATGGGCCGCCTTTGATGATAGAGAAGCAGTTGCTAACCTCTGACATGTTGAACAGATGGCTGTTGCCCCACCATTTTCAGCCTAAGAATATAAAGAACCCCCCTTTCCCCCCATTTCCTGTCTATTAGCGTTAAAAAGCAGGGTGTGGAGATGGTTTCTCTTTCAAAACACTTTTTTGTTTTGACTTTTGGAGGAAATAACTTGCTTTGTAGCATGCTGGGAAACAGCAGTGTTACTTTTTCTAAAGTCATCACTATATTTGTAAAATGAAAGCTATTTTAATATTACATAACACAACCTTAACCCTTTAGTTGTGAGCCCTATATCAGTTGTACCCCTCCACCTATACTGCACCGTGCCTAGGGCAGTTAAACTGAGGTCTCATGGTCTACGGGGCTCTGCCAGCTTCAGATACAGAGCTGTAGCTGCAGGACAATAACGTAGTGATGCTCTATGTATGATGCCGCATGGGAGTAGTAGACACAGGGGTTGGCTGGGGCCGCCTCTATCACTCACCATTTTTGCACACTGGGCTGAATCCAGAACTCCAGAACTGCTGCACACAGAGCCTGAACGGGTTACCCTACCTTAACATTTATCCATTGTGTGAAGGCTTAACCAATCCCTTACTGTACTGTTTCAATACCTAACCCCTCCCACTCTACGTACATGCTGAATAGCCGACAGAATAACTTCTATTACAGAGTTCTGAATCCTAAGGGTTCAGAGCTGTAATAAGAGTTTGTTCTTTGCGCATTTTGCCTAATTCTGGATCCGGTAACAAGTGAGGTGGTACAGGCAGTACATTTAAAAAGCTACAAGGAACAAAAAGTTTGGCACTCCAAACAAACATTATATAACACTATGTGTCAGCACATACATAAAAAGGAGGTTTAGTTTACAATATAGCTAACCTGCCCAGCCTCCTGTAGGTGAGTCCCTATCCATGTTCTATATGTGTACTGTCACGTTCCGTGAATGTTTGGGATCGATTCCGGGTTTCAGAGATAATGACAACAAGGTTGGGTTAAAATGGAATTGAGCAGGTTTAATGACTGAGGGTAGCATACAAGGTGTCAATAGGTATGAGTCCCAAATGAGGTATGGGGTATTTCCCCAGAGTTTGTGAAAATGGTAGCAAAGTCCGATATTGGCAGCAAATGCCCAGGTAGGGTCCACTGGGGTTTGGCGGAGGTTGGTTCGTAGATAGATGTGGCAGGTAGAGGCGGGCTGTTGGGTAGATCACAGCAGGACCGGAGTGGCAAGACTGGTAGCAGCTGAGAACATCGGCTGGAACGCAGGACCTGGCTCTGGACTGGACCGAAGGACCGGACCTCAGGGTTGAATCCTCAGGACTGGACCTCTGGACTGGGGTGCTGGATCTGGACCTATAGGCGGGTTCACGAGTCGGGACCTCCGGA
>WWET01000801.1:385614-395890 GCA_011038615.1 Limnodynastes dumerilii | reverse complement strand
TGACGGAAGCAAGATGGCGGCGCCCATGATCCGGAGCTTCCGCGGAGTTTGGCGCCAAGCTTCCACGAGGGACGCCGCGGCCGAGTGGAAGGTGAGACAGAGGCTGTCACTGTTTCAGTTACGGCCTCCGACGGGACACTGCAGCTGCGCGCCGGACAAGAGGCGCTCTCCGGATACCAGGGACAAGGTAAGTGCGGCGTCTGCCGCATTTTGTGATATGTGCTCAGGAGGTCTGTGTTAAGACACTCTTGCCATTTGAACAGTGTGCAATGGCCATAATGGGGAGGGGTCAATCTGTTTGTGAAGACACATTACCACCTAGACTTCCTGGTTGCTGCAGTGGTTCCTTTATTTTTTCAGCATTGTGACATTTCTAATTTATGTGGGAGCCAAATGGGGCAGCAGTGTTCACCTGCAACACAAAATGGGGCCTTACCTTTAAAATGATCAGGCTTGTCCCCACTAAGAATGGCCCTATTTTGATAGGGCCACTCTCTAGCAGCCAGTTTTGAACTGGCTGGGATATTGATTGCTTATGCCTCAATGAGGCATAGCAATCAATCCCTGGAGCACCAAACATAGGTAAGTCTAAAAACTAACCCTAACCCTCCCCTTCTTTTACCCTAACCCTCCCTTTCTCACAGCATGACCCTAAACTCCCTTCCTCCTAGGCTGACCCTAATACTCCCTTCTCTATAGCTTAACCCTAAGACTCCCCTCATGCAGCCTGACCCTACCCCTCCCCTTCTATGGCCCTATCCCTAACCCTCCCCTTCTAAGAGCCTAACCCTAAGCCCCCATTGGCATACTCACCCATTCATTAAAAAAATAATCTAAAATGGCTGCCATTCGAAATAGAGACAGCCAAAGAGGAACTTTTGTCTGTATCTATTTCTAAAGGCAGCCCATCGGAGTGTGGACTCCCACCGAATTATACTACCCTTTTTTTCAGGATATATATTTTACAGTAGGAGGTTATACTACTGTAAATTAAATCAATGTCAGTCTGTCTTTTTTTCTTATATCTTTCTATCTAAATATCTCGTTTTATAGCTCTATGGGCTGGATCCAGAATTAACAGCAAATTCTGTTGCGGTGGCTAACATACAATGGGGTCAATTTACAAAGTTCATTTTAATGCGATAGTGCCAGTTTTCACTTAAAACTGGCACTATCGCATTAAAATGATGTGTCAGATGTTTACAAAATGCCGGAGCGGAGTTTTAAACTCCGCTCCTGGTGTCAGACTAACACCAGCTCAGGCTGACGTTAGTGGTAAGTATTCTGGCGATGTCCCCATATACTCATCTTTTCCTCTCCCTAATAGCTGTTATTAGGTGGAGGAAAAGGGGGGTATGTGTAACGGTCCGCTTAAGGCCCGATCTAATAACTAACCTAATATTACCCAATGCCAACTAACTAAAAACTACAGTTGGAGTTATAGTGTTAGTTAACCTTCGGTACCAAGTTATAGTAAAATTCTAAGGAAAAGGGTATCTAAAACACCCATAGTTGACACTGGCGATTTACCTGACAGAGAATGAGACTGACAACAAGATGATGGTGAGTAAGTAATTCTTTAGCACAGCAACTAAACCTCCAACACCTTCAAATCATGTTGTAACAAAACATTAAGTTATCAGTTTTTTTCTCAGCTTATTCATTTTGCATATTGAGATTATTAAAAACATTACAATGAAGATACAGAAATAGTTTATCCTATTAGCATGAGGAGAAGAAACCAATTTTAATTAATTTACTAATTTTATAAAATGGTAAGCTTTTAGAACTATATCTACCTCTAACTATCCTAAATATGTTACTATTACATAAAGTAATGCCCCCAAGTTAATTAGAGATAATGGGGTAGATCCAGAACAACGTTTGCCGTACGTTTATTCACGTAGCGTATTTTCGTGTGCGTATATTCTATACACTCCAATAGTAACACCCCTTGAACGTATGTATTTTGTCAAAATACGCTTTCCAAGCCCTACCTTAACCTTTGCCAACGTAACCGCAGTGATACGCACACGTACGTATGGGCAACACAAATTTACGCAGCTAAGCACGCCCATACTGTACACTTTAAATACAAACCCCCGCCTACTTAACGTATTTCAGACGTATTTTGTACGCACGTAAAATTGGCACGCCCACACGTAAGTATTTACGTGACACATACGTAAATGGCCCATACGTTCACAATTACGCTACGTTACGGAGCGTATTTTCTATGGTGCGCATGCGCAGTACTTACCAAAAAGCGATTTTACGTCTCCGCCACGCGTAAATTCGCTCTGAAGCGTTGTTCTGGATCAGGCCCAATGAGTCTATAAATTTATCGCTGCTAGTTATAAAATTTCCCAATTCAGCTCCCCAATGACTTCTCCTATTCCCTTGGTCTCTACAATCCTGAGAAATTGCACTGAGCACTTTATACAAGTTGCTGCCTCTATTGTTTCACTCTCCACTCTGCGGTCTCAGGCCTATAGCCTACAGCGGTAACCTTTAAGCACCCTCACTAAGCGCTAAGACAATTATTTCTTGAAAACGGCGGCTTCAGCTACGCAGAATTCTGTGGCACTTCTTCATCGCAGCACTTGTCACTTTAATATCTTAAATATAAATACTTATTATCTATACACATCTCTCAGCAGTCCATTTACAGCATTCAGCACTTTAAGAAGAACTTTTCACAGGCACTTATCACTTTAATGCAGCAGCTTGTTATCGGCACTAGTCAATCAAATGCAGCGGCTGACGATCTATGCTGGTTATTTCAATAGTAATTGTAATAGTAATTGTAATATTAGCACTCGACACTTTAGCAGCACAACTTTACATAAGCACGAGTCACTTTATCATAAACGCATATTGCTTTAACGGTGGTTTTATATGCACTTGTCACTCTAATGATACGGCTATATGTAAACACTGGTCACTTCATCCTCAAGTTCAATATCAAAGTCTATCACTTTCGCTGTAACAGTGGCTTTATAATTACTTGATACTTTTTCAGCTCATAACCATATTTGGCACATTAAAGCAACTTTGTTTCGCTTGGACTCTGCAGCACAGTGTTGAAGTGGTACACGTCACTTTATAGGAAACCTTTTAATCAGAACTCTCACACCTGAATTTCCTCGATTCAGCTCCCACCGATATGCAATTCAGTAATAGCTTTCCCATTATGATGACCTTCTGCCAGCTCACCGTCACTGCGCTCACCGACTGCTGCTCCACGCCTGCTGCTCCACGCCTGCTCTCTCCGACTAGACGACTTTTCGTCCGCATTCTGCCTCCGCTCTCTCTCACTAGACGACTTTCCGTTCGCTTTCCGTCTCAGCTTTCTTTCCGACTAAAGCTTTTACTCACACACACTCCTAAAGCCACTGTGACCTTTCTCTTCTTCCCTCAGCTATCAACAACGCCACACACTGACTGACCGACCGCTAACTGCCCCAACCGCTTCTTTCTTCTGCCTTCACTCGTGCCAGGGAACCTTCCAGGCTACCTCGCGCTATGGCTTGTGTCCTCTATCTACCTCATGCTGCGGCTGACATCCCTCTCAGCTGGTGGTTGCTAAGCAACCTCCCGCACCATCTAAAAGTTCCCCTCACGCTATGCAATGCAGCGAGCACACTAGCTCCCATACTGGGGAATCACATTCTTCCCCACTAAAATGTTGCTTGTCCTCATGCAACTTATCACAAATTTAAATACGTTTCATTACAACTATTTACAAGATTTTGAACAACTTCACTAAATATTTTATGACATTCAAATTATTCCCGGTATCGTAAAGGTGGCACACCTTTAGTACTTCTTTCTGACCTTCTGGTCACTAAATCAGATTTATTACTCTGTAACCATACAGGGGAAGACAAAAAATCAGCCTCACTTTCCTCAAGTCTCATTGCCAGTGTCTCTTCATTTACCTGCCCTATCACACCCAGAGGAACTGTGTTGCATATAAAAGTTAACAACTCTATGGGATCATGTAATGGAACATTGGCTAGAATTTTTTTATTTTTCTCCAACGAAGGTAATGGTTTTGACCCTACTGACGAACTTTTCATAGTACATAACTTTAACTGATCTCGTGACAAAATTAACTCTGGTCCATCTTGTCCCTTTCATACCCTATAGGCGTATAATTTATCAGAAGGAACAGCTACCAAAGTATAAGGAATTTCTTCCCATAAATTATCTATTTTACTAGACCGATTTTTCTTTCTCCAGACCTTATCACCAAGCTGCATGTCACGGTCTGCGGCGGCAAGCGCCGTACTTACCTGACCACAAGCAGTCTGGCAGCAGCTTCCCCACTAGCAACCTCCCGCACCATCTAAAAGTTCCCCTCGCACTATGCAATGCAGCGAGCACACTAGCCCCCATAATGGGGTATCACATATGTATGGGGAGACCGCCGGAATACATAGCAATATTGCCCGAGTTAAAAAAAAAAAAAAAATCAATAAAAAACATAGAAAATATTAATAAATATTTAAACTCACCTGTCCGGGTGACCCATCGGGCTGCAGCTGTCCGGTCCTGGCATGAATATACTGCACATGCGCAGTGTTTCTCATGTCAGTGAAAAAGTGCCAAAAGAGAAGCACTGCGCATGTGTAGTACTTCATTCATGAATCGCATGACTGTGTAGTACTGCAAGGACCCGGCGGATCATTGCGGGACCTCGCAGGAGGGGGGGTGTATTTGTAAATAATGTGAACGATGCTGCCAGCTCGTTCATAGGGAACGAGGGAGGTAAGTGAATAGACCCCAATATTTGTTATCCTAACTTATGCACGTAGGAGAACAGTGCATTTTCTCCTGCACTCCTACAGGCAAAAGGGATTTAAGAATCCTGCACCCTACCTTAAGGCCTTGTGTGCGGAATACTGGAACGTACATACGGGCTTAGCCAAGCACTTACTGTACAATTACCATACCTATTCCCCACTCATCATGCATATCTCATATGCATGGTGAGTATGTCTACCGCACATGTGGAAAAAGAATTCCACACAGCATTGGATGGCTTCGCTCTGATGTAGAATTCATTGTACTGCACATATGCAGTACAAACTAATAGACAATTATCATATATGGTGTACATAAGTCACCTATTGTTATTAGGTCTGGATCCAGTTCTATATCTCTATAGCTTTACAGTATTCTTCCCAGAAAATGTTGCCAGCCGGTGGTATTAAAAAATAGGCAGGTGGGGGTAGTGTGATAATTTGCAATAATAATACTGGACCAGATCCAGACATCCATTCCCACTGCTGAGCTTCTCTCTGGCACTGCACAACTAAAAGCTAAGCATCTGAGGACTCAGACACTACCTGTACGTTATTTTGTTGTTGGTGGCCACCTACTGGTGTATGCCATAAAATAGGCACTAGGATGTTCAGCCTTCCCCTGCAGACTATAAATTTGTGCCTTCATGTTTACAGATTTAACATTTAACACCCACAGGGCCACATTTACTAAGCTGCAGGAAGGGAAAAGTGGAGATGCATGGCAACCAATGAGATTCTTGCTGACATTCTCTAGTATGTAATAGGAAAGTAAGAGCTATAATCTGATTTCTTGCTATGGGCAACATGTCCACTTTTCCTTTTCTGCAGCTTATTAAATCTGCCCCATAATGTTTAACAACTACAATAAAAGAAAGCATATCCATGTTACCACTATACAATACAAACTGCATTGTAGTGACTGCCATACCGTACAGACATTATACTAGAGATCACCATACCTACAGACTACATCCTAGAGAACACCATAAAATGCAGATTACATTATTGTGACCACTATACAATAAATTTAACATTCTTGTATCCACAATGCAGTAAAAACAAACAAAAAAAAAAAGAAGTGCAGCCTTGTAAGCGCTTACTGTTATCCAGTGACACATCCCCACAAGAGCATGTTTGTGCAAACTGTTCCAATCTCCCCCTCATCGAAAGCCTGGTTCTGGGCCCCCAATCGCAGGGGCAGCTCTGTTCACAGTCACCCTCTCAGCCAGCCAGATTTCTCTTGCTCACTGAAACATCTACATGATATATCAGGCGCAAAGTTTCTAGTCTTTCTAGCAAACTGGCACCTGGGACATTTTTTTGTGCATGTGAAAAAAGTACAATCCCAAAAAGTTTTGAGCATTTATTTTGTTTCTATATTTTGAAGAAAACATTTTAAAAAGTAATGTTTGTGTTGTCTTTTTCCTAGGCTGCATCAACTCTGGTTAAGCCACTGCATGTAACATACAATTAGACACATTTCAATGGATTCTAATTACTGCAGTGTAACCATAATGAGCCGCTTGCCTCCATGTCACATCACATGAGAGCTGCTCATATGGTCGTAATAACAACAAAAATGCTTGAGCCCAATTGGATGTGTGGCCCTGCCCTTAGCGGAAGTACGTGCCGACCCCGCCCCTCCCGGCAGAGACCAACAGGTGATCTTGGGCGGTTCTTAGTTGCATGCTAGTCGGTGAGGAAGGCGGTTGTTGCTGATTCTTGTGAGTGACCGGTGCAGGCCGTGAATGATGGGCTTCGGGCTGATTGTGGTGCCCGCCTTTCTGCTCTTATTTATCGCTAGAGGGGCGGAGAGTTCAGGTAAATATTTTCATTGAGAGGAAGCGGACGAATAGAGGTTACAAGTCTGGCACGTAACGGGCTGTACAGGTTCAGACGGATAAGGCTATAACGTGGGGCCTGGTAGCTAAAGACCCTGGGGTGGTGGTCTCTTGATAGTGGGTCATAGCCGAGTCATGTGCTTGACTGCAATTATGTCTGATACAAGACTCGCCAGTCGCCATACACCGACGGTGGTTCGAGGTTTGGGAATGATTTATTTTTACAATCATTACAACAAGACTGGGTGGTAGCGGACTGGGTAGGTGAGGAGACGGAATTAGACGCCCTGTGCTCTATTTAAAACACATGAGTAACAGTTTCTCTCGTCCGTGTTCTATATGTTGCTTATAAGATCTTCAGAAATAATTTACTTATTTGCATACTGCTTCTATAAAACAGCTAGATGCATATGTTATAAACTCTGCAATGAAACTTAAAGCCCACAGAACGATTTCCACTTTTTGAGATAATGACCTGTTTCTTCATAGATGCAAACATGGTTTTAAATTATATATACATCTGAGTTTTTCTTTTTGTTTTTTTTTTAGCCATGCACATGGTGGGTTTGAGGCTATTTTTTTTGGAATAGAAATTGGACTGTACTGTTGTGGTTTAATTTTTGGAGTACAGTAAGCTTCTTGGCCAGTTAATAATCCTCTGCTTGGAAACATATCATGTGATTCTGATATTTTTGTTTCAGAGAATTGGCAAAAGACTGCATTCTTCTACAGTAGTTTTCCACACCATCTATTAACCCTGTAGCCAAAAGGACTCTTCTGTATAATTTTTTTTAGAATGCATTGGCAAGCAAAATAGGTGAAACAGGGATTCTGTTTGATAAATTCATTGTTCCTCTTCTTGTTTGTTTGTTTTTTCTGCATGACTTGACATTTTCCTTTACCAACTACTTTTTTGGCTTTTGTTTGGCATATATTTAATGTTATAGTTTTATATTTTCTTTTAAGGTGTATGTGTTTAATTAGGAAAGCCAATTTTACACCTACTTATTTGCTCTGCTGGGTGTGTTGTATCCTGTTAATACATTTATTTAATAAAGATTAGTCCGTTAGATCTGATAAACATTGTTTACAAATACACCCACACAGGCCAGGGAATATGTCAATCCATGCTGGTTGTTACCATATTAATCCACTGTATATACTCATTAGGCAACTACAATAATAGGTTCCTTAAAATTAGTTTTCCCAACTGTAAAGATTGTTCTGTTTCTTGACTAAGTGATTGTTTCTGAGGGTATTAAGTTGATATTTCATATGTTACATTGAATTTCTGAAATTGAGAAGATGTTCTCCTTTAAGAGGGCAGTTTTATACTAAGCAGTAATTAATGACATGCAGAGATGATTCTTAAAATGTCAAGAAAAGTTGTTCATACAGGAACATTTATCCTAAATATAAGTTTATTTATGCTTTAATTCAACTAAACCTTGTTAATAAGTAAATTGGAAATGTTTCTACTCACACTAAGTTATTGGCCTTTCTTCATTGTTTGAATTCACCAATTTTTTTTCTTCTATGTGTGATTTGTTGTCAGTTATTAAAATCACCTGCATAAAAGGATAAAACATTGCTTTGACACTATTGGTGTATTAATGTGGTAAATTCACGGACAGAGAGCTTTACTGGTTTATCATGTTATGATTAAGAAAGCATTGCCCTTAATCTTAGTGTGAAATTTTGTTAGCTGGATCTTAGAAAAAAACTAGTATGTAACATTTTTTTTGTCCTGGCTGCCATTTTTTTCCCAACCTATTAGGTTAAGCTACCTTTGCACGTTAATATTCTATATTAAAAGGTATGCCATAGTTCGAATGAAAGTATTATTGTGCATTGTATAGGTAGGACCAATCTTATTTATTTTTTCCTTCAGAAGACTGTCAAAATAGTCTTTTGGGGTTGTTTAGTCACATTTTGTTATGGTGGGAGCAGTCTGTAGCTATCGCTCCGGTTTAGACCATTACAGCGCAGAATATAAAGTCCCAAACATCAACCGATTCCTATAGCACTGTTTAAAGCAAGCCATTAAACCAGAGGGTAAACAGGGAAGGTGGGGGAAAAAAATACACAAATCCGGAACAATAATTTTTAGGTGGGGGTGATAACACACAAGAAACCAAAAAGTGAGATGCCACCGAGGGCCACAGACTAGTACACCCTAAAACTGGTCCTGATGGTGGTCGTAGTTTAGTACATATTTTCCATATGGTCATGAAAATATAAGTGCATCATATAGCTTATGATGTTGGATCATGCTGGTACCTGTAGTTTTACACCACCTGGAATGTCAGTTTGCCTGTATCTGTTCTCCTCTTTCAGGTGTAGTCAGACCAGTTTTGAGTAATCATGACAGATCAAACAATCAGTTTAGCTCAGTGTTTGGAAACAAGCTTTATCCATTCTTTACTTTGGTTATACACAGCAGTGGCTAGTTTTGTTTTTATTATTGAAATGCTGGTGAGTTTTGTTTGTGTGCAATATTAAATTAAACTGAAAAAACAGGACATGTCTGTAGTTCTCAGCTGTATGTGTTCTGCACATAAATTGCCCTTGAAGAATACAAGATTACATGACCTTCTCTTTCTTACCTTTAAAATCTGTTTACTCTTCTCATGGAAATGACATCAATAAAATCAATGTGCAGCCACAATTTTTACATTGTTTGCATGATATTCACTTTATATAGTAATCTGCTAAAAATAAGCTTTGTTTTTATGTGTTGGTGGCAGCTGTAATGATCGTTGCAGTTTCAGGATCCCAATTCTAAAAACAAGGGTGTGCTGACCTCTATAGCTACACATGATAGATTGGCTTGCAGAGCATGGACTGCTCAGAGCAGACTGAAGGTGGTTTAGAGGTTATACTGTATGGGAGCAAAGTATAGTTTTGACTTATGGCAAAAAAGAATCTTAAACGTAAAAAATATTAGACTGCTGTGTCTTATTCTTAAGGAATTGCAATTCTAAGATAGGTCAGCTTATAGTGTGCTAGGCCCTATTATCTGGCAGTGCAAAGAGTCGCACACTCTACATTTTTCCAGCAAATATATCCTTTTCTTTGGGGTCTGGGGAAACTAAAGCATGGACCTGTCTTAAAGGTCCTCTCTCTCCTTTTCAGATTTATTCCCCTCACCCTTCTAATGTGAATAGTGTTCTATTTTCTCCTCCTAGGAAGGTCATGGTGTCATTTTTAAGGTCATTATAGTGATCTTTAAAGTGCAAAAATTGACAGCTGACGCTTATCAACGCTACCTGCTTATAAATGTGACTAAACCAAATGTCAGCATACTGTAATAAGACATACTCTTTAGTCCTATTGAAACAACTTGTGTTTAGTGTGACTGTATCTGACCATTTTTTATCATGACCAATGATACTAAGCCATTAAAATTCATACGCTGAGACCCTTTCTGTAAGATGTCTCCAAATCAGCATCCAGGGGTTATTTGTAAAGTCTTCACAAACCTGTGATTAAGAGGCTGTTACTGAATATAAATTAAGGGTATCAGAGCATATGACATGCCTCTTCCTCCTCCACTTATGTTAACAGACTAAAAAAAAGCAGTCATACAATCCAGCTGCACCGATTGCTATCAGGGCTTCTTTC